>CM027123.1:41810736-41968969 GCA_015476505.1 Urochloa ruziziensis
GGAGGAGGCCGCGGTTCTCCACCATGTCGAGCTTGACTGCCCGGTTCTGCCCTTGGGATTGGGTGAGCATATGAAAAATATGCTCACTGATTCTTCACGGGGTCTGTCTAGCCCTTTGCGATACTGATCGTGGAAGGCTAAACTCACTGATCGTGCAAGGTCGATCAGGACGTTTCCTTTTGTCAACTCTGAGCTATAGCTCGATCGTGATTAAGTTGACAAATGCTCTATTGGCTGATCCACCAAGAATATTTTGTCACCTTCGAGGATATCGAAGATGTGGAAATCCAAGATCACTCTGGTGCGCCCCTCAGGCACAACTCGAATAATTCCTTTGTTTTCCAACATCTGGCCGTTGATCCCTTTCAGGTGCTTACGTAAGATCATGGACAGCTTCTTGTGTGTCAGTCCTCTCAATAGGTGGAGGGCAGTAAAGCTAGGGTCAACTAACTTTTGCTTCCTCCGTCATTCCTTGCTTGTAACCGCAGAGAGACCCTTGGTCCGCGGTCGTGATTTCCAGATTGAATTACTCAGACCTTGAGCGTGCACACCTAACGTGGCAGATCCTTAAGGGTATTCTCTTGGTCTGGGGGCTTTTGTTTGCTCACGTCGTATGGTTGGAGGTGGTGGATCTAATGAAAGAGTGAGGATTTGCTGTTTGGTTCATGGGGAAGTTGGTGGGAGAATCAGAAAAACTGATCCTGAGGATGAGCACTATGTCTCAATCTACCAATGAATCATTGTATGAGCACCATACCAAACTTCTCCCAGGTTGCTCCAAGTAACTCATCACCTTGTTGATAAATCGTCAACACAACTCTTAGCTTTGGGGATGGGATAGTCAAACAGACAAACTTCAATCTTCACTTCGATCCAATCTCCTCCAACTCCTCTTGCACCCCAATTGTACCAAAACTTTGCTTCTCCCGTCAGAGAAAAACAGGAAGACTTCCGTCTTGGTTCATCCCGGGAATGTTACGAGAGCAGTTCTCCTCATCTATTGTAAGGAGTGTGAACAAACGATGGCAACAAGATTGGGGCGGATCACGAAGCCATCAGATAACGGGGTGGAAGGATGGTGGCAATTCCAAACACTCGCGAAATGGAACCGCCGGGTAACTAGGAGAAAACTCCATGTGGTAGATGGTTATGGGGATAAAGTGTACGGCTAAAAGATCCTACACTAGTGTTGCTACCGTTCCCTGGCAACGGTGCCAGAAAAGCTTTTTGGCACTCCTTAGCCTAACTAAATCCGCAAGCACACGGAGTACGATGTAGCCTTTCACCAGGGGAGTAAAAACCTGGATGTCAAATCCAAGGAACGGTAGACGCGACCAGCCTAGAACTTTCTTAACCGGACGCACCAGGGGAGAAAAGGGTAAAGAGTGTAGAGAGCTTAACCTTAGTTAGCCACTCGTTACCTCAGACAACCTATCTTAACCTAACATGATCTGCTTCGACGGCTAGAACGGGAAGAACTCAGAACGGGGTGAGAGAGGGGTTCTTCCGGGCTCAGCACTACTGTTATGAGTACACCCGAACGTGGTGGAGTACAAAGGACGGACAGGGTTGTCACCACCTGCCGCCTACCACTGCAGTTCTGTGGGGAGCAACACAACCTGAGGTGACTAGCCAGCACAGGCACCACGCCTAAGCTTTCAGCCACTGACCTCCACCCAGTGCGAAGGGCTATAGAGGAAACCCCAAACAAGAGTCGCTGTCACTCGCACAGACTCAGGTACCCGCAGATCATAGATAGACAAGATAAATTGCTGAAAGTAAAGAGTAAACTAGCGAGGTACTAAGGAAAGAGACCAAGGAACTTACTGAAGATATCTCTGAAGCTTTATTTCTCGGGGGCGGAACAATGTTGAGGGAAGGCCGAGATGACTCCCGAACTCCCTCTACACGCTTGGCTGTCACCCAAGCACTCACCCACTACTCTCTCTACTCTACTCTAAGATAATAGTGGACTACATCTTGAGCCTTCTCTTCTCTCCAATGGATGGTGTCTTGTGTGGAGGTGAAGGGCGCCTTTTATAGCCCTCCAAGGGTGAAATTCTGCTTAGGAGTGACGCCAACTACTTGCTTAACTTCCACGCGAAAGAGGAAGCGTAGAGGCCATGGTGGGAGGCCGGCCGGCCTCATCTAGGCCGGCCGACCTGGCCCTGGTGCCAAGTGGCACCAACTTTTGTAGGGACGGCTTGGATGATGTCCTGAAGTCGGTAACGGTTGCGTTCGGTTGAAGATGTCAAAGAATCCTAGGTTGTGGGCCCTTCAATCCATGTTTATCCCATCCTAGGCCTTTCTGGTTCTTTGATCAAACCAACGTCAAATCCATGGCTCATGTTCATCCTTGATAAGTTAGTAACCTTGTGGATCAATGTCGTGGCCAGAAGAGGAAAAATGGACCGGTCGGCCTAGGCTAGGCCGGTCGGCCTGGCCCTGAGCCCAAATGGCCTCCCGTTTTTCCTGTTTGCTCCTTCACTCACAAATTGTACAAAACTTGTGGAACTCATTAGTATAAATGATATTAGCATGATTATCACTATATTATCATGAAATCCGGAGAAATGTTGGCGGTAAAAGTCATGGATATCGACCGCCAACAATGGCGCGCGTTGGGGACGCGCTTGACAGGAAGAAGTTTCCCGACGTATTCCCCGTCCCTGGTGAACCGGTGGCGATGCCCAACGCTGGGTCACTGCAAATCGTACATCCTTGGCCTGCTTGTATTCCCTTTCTTTGGTTTACCACCTTTCGCTTTCCATGTTGCCTTTGCTAATCCAGCTTGTCCTCCTTTCGCAGTCGGGCCTGAACTGGTGCAAGAGCCGACCTCGACTTATGGAGGTGGAGGAGTGGAGGCGATTGACCGCTCAGTGCAGGGCGGCCCGAGCGGCGAGGAGAAAAGACTCTCGGATTCGTCGCTCGCAGTGGAAGGCGGAGAAGGAGAAGATCGGTGTCTCAGACTATACCGACTCCTCCGACGTGTGCGATGATACGGACACGGAGACTGAGATGGAGATGTTCGAGCAGTTTCGCCGGAGAGGCAATGGTCTTGGCATCCACGCGCCTGCCGACCCCTTGGTGGATGTCCTCAGTGAGGGTGATGAGGATGATGATGACGTCCCCCACGAGGGGGATGATGATGGCGGCGTCGCGTGGGACGAACTGGAGAAAGAAGGGTCTCTCCCTGTCCCGGAAGCTTCGGGGTCGGGAGAGATGGTGGGCCCTCTTCCTCTGCCACCCCCGTCGCGACAGCCTGCTCCTTCTTCGGGCGACTCTCCTTCAGGGTCTACCCTGCCCCGCGCCGGCACCCCATCACAGATGCCCGCACCGCCAAGGGCGAAGAGGTAAATCTTCCTTGACATATTCTCTTATTCGAATCTTTATTTCTTTTTACATGTTTAGATTTGTTAATTTGATGGAATTCAGGAGCTTTGTGAGAGACACACCAGAGCTACAACCAAACAAGCGGCCTCGCTTGGCCATTCCTCTGTCTCGTGCGGAGGTCATGACTGAGGACACCTCCAGCGACCGCGTGCCGCCCCTCCCCCGCCTGAGCTCAGAAGAGGAAGAAACTCCCAGGTCCTCGGGGGATGTTGCACCTTCAGCCGCGCCGTCGCCGCCAAGAGGTGTTGAGGAGCTGCCATCCCCAATCATGATCGAAAGCAGCCCTGACTCGTCTCGCCAGTCGGCCGTGCTCTCCTTGGGGGTGCCACTTCCGTCTTGTCCAGAGCCAGAGGTAGGGGACAATCACGGCGAAGGAGCCCTCGACTGATCCCACGGATGCTGTCGCAATTGGGTCAGAGTCCGACCGTGATGAGGTGGATCAGGAGGTCATCGCCTCGGTCGGGGTGGTAGGCATCAGCTCTCTTCAGGGAGATGACGTCCCCGCATTGGTCGTTATTGAAGCCAGAAGCTGCTTCCATCGGGGGTCGGGCCATATCTCTACCGTCAAGTGCTCCTGTCGTTGACCCGACCCTTGTTGGTGGAGCAGATCCTTCCTTGGCTGATCTTGGCCCGGAGTCCATCCTCTTGATGACCGCAGGCGGCAGAAGCTAGCGCCTCGACATCTCTTTCCCCATCTCCGTCGGTCCTGACCTCTGTCCCGCTCGGGTCGGGCGAGCTGGGCCTTCGGGGCCCATCTGCAGAGGCCGAGCTTGAAGAGGGCTGGGGTTGGATGGAGGCAGAAGCTGGAGAGATGCTGCTGATCCCTGTCTTCTTTGGCTGGGTCAGCGCGTGGTGGCTGAGGCCTTGTTTAGAGACGTGTTTATCCCATGGCGGTCAGGTTTGTTTTCTTCTTGAACTTGCGTTTTTGTCTTCCCAGTGCCTTTCTTGATTTCATCTCCTATTTTTCTTGTCCAATCGTTGATGAGGTCGGGCCGCCAGGTGCGGGACGCTTTGCTTCGCGAGAGGGAGTCTCGAGAAGAAGCGGGTCAGCTGCTCGTTACAGCCCGTGCCCAGGCGGAGGAGATGGCCCGTCGCCTCTCCATGGAGCGGGATGCCCTTGCTGCAGAGGTCACCCGCCTACGAGCTGATCTTCAGGACGAACAGCAGCACAACGACGACCTCTGAGTCTGGCTAGGTGAGGAGAAGAATCTGCGGGAAAGAGCTGAGCGGTTGGCTGCTTATAAGAAGTCGGCCAGGGAGGAGGCGAGCGCTCTTATCGAGTGCGCTCAGCTGGGTCGGGAGGATGCTGAAGCACGCCTTCTCGTGGAGCGAGAAGCCCACTTGAACGTCGAGGCATCGGTAGCCTGAGAACGCCAACTCTGGGAGGCCACCGAAGTGCGTGCCCTTCGAGAGGATCAAGCCAGGGCTGCCGCTGAGTCCGAGGTTGCTCGGGAGCGCGAGTGGCGGGAGCGCGCTGAGGCCGAGACCCTTGAAGAGCGTGGGCGGAAAGAGGATGCGGAAGGCGTGGCGGCCACTCTGTCAACTAAGATTGAGGTCTTCAAGCAGTCCGTCATGGGTAAGTTTCTCATACCTTTCTCTTTCTGATCCTTATTTTAGTTTGGGGTTTACCCCCTGAAATTTGGCTTGACGTAGGGCTTACAGGACAAGTCTTGGAGGGGGAGCGTCGTCGAGAAGAATTGGAAACCTGGCTTGCTGACCTATACCAGGAGTCGTCTTCCTTGCGGGGGTCCCTTGAGGCCGTGAGCTTGGAGCATTCCAACCTGCAGCTGGCCTCGGAGGTTGCTCTTCACGACTTGAGGAGAGAGGTTCCCACGGAGCCTGCGCCCCTTTGCGTTGCTATCGCTCAGCTGGGGGACGCCGTGAAGCAACAGGTGCGTGAGGCTGAGTCCCGAGGTTGCTTTGAAGGTTCCTATCACACCTTCACCGCGGCGCTGTCCCATTATAACGTGGACGTCTAGCACATTAGTGAGGGGATTCCTGCGGACACTCCTGCTGCCGACCTGGAGGTCTTCCAAGCCAAGGCAAGAGAGGCGGCCCTGGTATGGGCCGAGGCGCTGGAGCCGATGCTTCATCCTCCCGAAGTTCTTCCGCCGACCGCCGCGTCGACTTCCCCTGGGCAAGACAATCAGTAGGGAGAAACTTTTGAGGATATTATTTTTGTAATAGGGTAGCTTAAACATTACGTCGTTTTAGCTTTTGATGACAGTTTGTTTTATGCGTACGCTTTTGTCTTTTTGATGATCTTTCTCCCGAGCCATTGATCTTAGTTTTATCGAAACGTTTGAGCCGCTCTTGGACATGGTTTTCTTGGGGAGAGTGTCAGTTGTAGCCGCAGGGGTGTAAACCGATCGGCAATCCGACCAATAATCACCCTGCCTGAGGCGGGCGTCAAGCGTTCTGACGCAACCTTGACCTATGTCACGAGATTGGATCAAAAGAAAAGGCAAAAGAAGTGTCTAAGTTTTTAGCGCGGGACTTAGGCGTGTGCCATGTTGGTAGCCCCCGAGTGGGGGCCGACCCTGAGAGGGTCGGTCCGCGCTTGCTTAGTAAAGAGAGAACGAAAAAGACTTTTTATTGAAAAAAGCTTAAACATAAAAAACGTAGTATTTTATTCGAACTTATCTTTTTGCTTGCGTGGCATAGAGGATCTCATGCGTCGCGTGTGAGGCCCCCCATCTGGAGATAAGAACGCATTGAAAGCTTCTGGCAAGGAGTAGTTCCGGAGTAGTCTTGAGCCGCGTCCCGCCTGACTACCGACGTGACCGGTCCTGATGCCGTGTTGCCGCGCGGGGCAGTGGGACTGCACGTTGTTTCTTGCACGCATTGTGTTGATGTGACACGAGCCTGATGCCAGAAGTTAGTGCCTTTCTCACGAGCCGATGGAACCGTGGACTCTTGCGCTTCCCGTGGGGGCCACCAGCTTTTCGGATTCACTGGACCTTTGGGCTCCCTGGGGCTATAAAAGAGGGAGGCCGTGCACTTGGTTGAGTACACTACTTCCCAGATCTTCTATCCATGAAAGAAATCCTCTCACGAAGGGGACGACCACAGGGCCGTCTGCCCGAGAACCTTCCTCGTAGCTGTGTTTAGGGTTGATGCTAGAGGAATGCTTGCGAGCAGAAGGGGAGGAGACTGTGTGGCAAGGGCCCTCATGTCTTCCATGCCGCGCTCAGTCTGGACTTTGGCATGACTCCAGGGGCGTCCAGGCGGTCCTCCTCATCGGTCGCGGCCGATTGAGGAGACAGCTGGTCGCCTGCCCAAGCCGGAGCGCGCTGTGGGCCTTCCCCTGGATGGCGCTGTCCATCTGCGGGGAGTAACGTGACAGAGTGGTCTTGCTACCATGTTCCACTCTGTCTGCCCCGTAGGGAGGCCCGCGCGGGTGTCCAAGAAGACGGAGGCGTGCTGCAGTGTCAAGGGGTCGGGCCCGGAGGCCTGACGCCCTTGAAACACTGGTCGGCCCTTCATCCAGTACCGTGCGAAGGAGAGGAACGCTGTGGTGTCACAGAGTCTCCGCTTCTGCAGGGAAGGCCGGCGGGTGTCTACTTCTTGATGCTAGAGGAATGCTTGCGACGCTCGGTGCAAGCATTGTCATGTTTAGCCTTAGGTGTAGAGCGCATCCGCTTGCCGGTGTGGCCGCCTTTCGGCGGTTTTGAATCTTGATTATTATTTATGGCTGTTCATTGGCCTTTCCTCTTTAAATAAAGAGTTCTCTTCGATCCTCCCCTTTTTGTTTTCTCGTTTCTGTCCGACGGACTGTTGGGTTCTGGCCAAAATCCGGGGGTCGTATTTGGGCAGAAGGGGCGGTCTCGGTGACAGCGCATTATGGGCTTCATCCATTTCTCAAACATAGAACAAAAAGTAGGAGAGAAAATAAATTGACTTATATTTCATTTGGTCATTCGTCGTCCCTTCGTTAGGGACTTAGGCGACTGGGTCGGGAACGACTTGTTTTGAGGGTACAAGTAGCTAAGGGTGGAATCGGCGAAGATGCTCTATATTCTAAGCGTTGGTGAGCTCTTCACCGTCTGGAGTTTTTAGCTTGTACGAGCTGGGTCGGAGAACTTGCGAGACGATGTAGGGCCCCTCCCATGGTGGGGAGAGTTTGTGACACCCCTTCTTGCTTTGGACGAGTCAGAGGACGAGTTCTCCGACGTTGAAGGAACGCTCCTGAATTCGGCGGCTGTGGTACCGACACAACGCTTGCTGGTACTTGGCCGAGTGGAGGAGGGCGACGTCCCGGGCCTCGTCGAGCTGGTCCAGCGCATCCTGCAAGTTAGTTTCGTTACCTTGGGGGTCGTACCCTTGTACCCTCGGGGATTCGTAGTCAAGGTCGGTTAGGAGAACGGCTTCTGCCCCGTAGACCATAAAAACGTAGTAAACCTTGTGGCTCGGATCTTGCTTGTCCTTAAACTCCATAAAACAGAGGGAAGCTCAGTCACCCATTTTCCAGGAATTTTTTGAGTTGGCTGAAGTTGCGGGGCCTGATGCCCTGCAAAATCATCCCGTTTGCACGTTCGACTTGCCCATTTGTTCTGGGATGTGCTACGGAGGCCCAGTCGACCCTAATGTGATACTTATCACATAATTCGAGGAAGGGTGCTCCTGTGAGCTGTGTGCCGTTGTCGGTGATGATGGAGTTTGGGACGCCGAAACGATGGATGATGTCATTGAAGAACTTGACCGCCTCCTCCGACCTCAGCGTGGTGATCGGGCGTGCTTCGATCCATTTCGAGAACTTATCCACTGCGACGAGCAGGTGGGTGAAGCCCCCGGGTGCAGTCTTGAAAGGCCCGACCATGTCCAACCCCCAGACTGCGAATGGCCAGGTGATCGGGATATTCTGTAGCGCCTGGGCTGGCAGATGTGTCTATCTCGCAAAGAACTGGCATCCCTCGCAAGAGCGGACGATCTTGGTGGTGTCGGCGACTGCCGTCGGCCAGTAGAACCCTTGCCGGAATGCGTTGCCGACCAATGTTAGTGGGGCCGCATGGTGCCCGCATGCTCCGGCATGGATGTCCCTGAGGAGCTCGATGCCTTGGTCGGGCAGGATGCACTTTTGGCTGATCCCTGTGGGGCTCTTCTTGAAGAGACACCCATCTAAGATGTAAAAGGATTAAGCCCGTCGTGCGATTCGTCGGGCTTCAGTTTGGTTGCCGGGAAGGTTGCCTTGGGTGAGGTAGTCCATGATCGGTTTCCTCCAGTCTGGACGTGGGTCGGCTCCGTTTGTGGGGTCGGATTCGACCTCCAGGACCTCACCCTGCTCTGGGGTCGGGGGGACTTTTGGGCCTTTGCCGGCCGCTGAATGAGCCCCCGAGCCTGCTGAGGGTTGGCCTCCTTATCCTTTTGAGTGCTTAGGGGATGCGACTTGCTAGTTATTTTCCCTTTTGCGCTTCGGAGGGGTTACCGACGACTCGTATTGGTCGTTGACAAAGATGCCGATCGGGACTGGTTCCCGACTGGATGCTAACTTTGCCAACTGGTTGGCTGCTTCGTTATGACACCTCGGGATATGCCTGAGCTCCAAACCGTCGAACTTCTCCTCAAGCTTGCGGACCTCTTCGCAATAGGCCGCCATCCTGTCGCTTCGGCAGTCCGATTCATTCATAACTTGATCAACAACCAGCTTCGAGTCGCCTCGGATTTCTAGCCGGCGTATCCCTAGCTCGAAGGCGATCTGGAGGCCATTGACCAAGGCCTCGTACTCAGCTACATTGTTAGAGGCGGTGAAGTGGAGACATACCAAGTATTTCATTCATACGCCAAGCGGAGAGACGAAGACCAATCCTACCCCGGCTCCTTCCTTCATCACTAACACGTCGAAGTACATGATCCAGTACTCGAGATCTACAGGGGCAGGCGGCAGTTGCATTTTCGTCCATTCGGCGATGAAGTCGGCAAGAGCTTGGGATTTGATTGCGCTTCACGGTACGTAGGAGATCCCTTGTCCCATTAACTCGAGTGCCCATTTTGCTATCTGACTTGTGGCGTCACGGTTCTGGATAATCTCTCCAAGCGGGGCCGCCGAAACCACCGTTACGGGATGCGACTCGAAATAATGAATCAGCTTCCGCTTGGTCATGAGCACTGCGTATAACAGTTTCTGGAATTGAGGATAACGGGTTTTGGTTTCCGAAAGTACCTCGCTGACAAAGTAGACCGGTCGCTGCACCTTGTAGACGTGTCCTTCCTCCGATCGCTCGACAACCAGGACCGCGCTGACAACCTGTGTGGTAGCTGCAATATAAAGCATGAGGGGTTCCCCAGGGTCGGGAGGCACTAAGATCGGGGCACTTGACAATGCCTTCTTGAGTTTGTCAAGGGCTTCCTGTGCCTCGGCCGTCCACTGGAAACGATCGCATTTCTTTAGCAGCCTGTAGAGGGGGAGAACGCGCTCACCTAGCCTAGATATTAACCGGCTCAGGGCCGCCAGGCAACCAGTGATCCTCTGCACCCCTTTTAGGTCCTTAATCGGGCCCATTTTCTTGATTGCTGAAATCTTCTCAGGATTCACCTCAATGCCGTGTTGGGTAACGATGAAACCGAGAAGCATTCCTCTAGGAACTCCGAAAATGCATTTTTCGGGGTTCAGCTTGATCCGCCTGGCACGCAAGCAGGCGAAAGCCTTGTCGAGGTCGGCGACTAGTTGGTCGGCCTTTTTAGACTTGACGACGATGTCGTCAACATAGGCCTCGACGGTCTCTCCGAGGAGACCTTCGAACGTTCTGACCATGCTACGCTGGAAGGTTGCACCGGCGTTTTTGAGCCCGAACGGCATTGATACGTAACAGTATGAACCGAACGGGGTTATGAAAGAGGTCGCGAGCTGGTCGGACTCCTTCAACACTACATGGTGGTAACCGGAGTAGGCATCGAGAAAGCACAGGGCTTCGCACCCCGAGGTCGAGTCAACTATTTGGTCGATGCGCGGCAAAGGAAAAGGATCCTTAGGACATGCCTTATTCAGGCTAGTGTAGTCAACGCACATTCTCCATTTCCCATTCTTCTTCTTTACAAGGACGGGGTTAGCTAACCACTCAGGGTGATACACCTCCTTGATGAATTCGGCCGCCAACAGCTTCGCGAGCTCCTCACCGATTGCCTTGCGCTTCTCCTCGTCGAAGCTGCTCAAGCGTTGCTTCACCAGCTTGGATCCGGGCCTGATCCTCTTGGAGTGCTCGACGACTTCCCTCGGAATGCCTGGCATGTCTGAGGGCTTCCATGCGAACAAATCGACATTCGCGTGGAGGAAGTCGACGAGCGCGCCTTCCTATTTGGGAGTCAGGCTGGCGCTGATGCGCGCCGTTTTCTCTGGTGCGCCACTTGGGTCAAGCGGAATGGCCTTGACGCTGGTGTCTTCCTCCACAGGCTCGAATGAGCCAGTCTTGCGGTTGGACTCGAGCTGCTCCTCGACGACGTTCGCCCTTATCTCCGCAAACTCTTCAGCAGACAGCGTCACGGTGGCGAGCTCGGCGAACTCCGTCTCACAAGCGTAAGCCCGTTGGAAGGAGGTGCCCACCCTAATGACGCATCTGGGTCCCGGCATCTTCAGCTTGAGGTACGTGTAGTTAGGGATCGCCATGAAATTGGCGTAGCATGGCCTCCCTAGGACGGCATGGTAGGCTCCATGAAAGTCAACCACCTCGAGCGTCAGTGTTTCCGTTCGGAATTTGCTCGGGGAGCCGAAGGTGACGAGCAAGTCGATCTGCCCGATGGGCATGGCATGTTTCCCCGGTACGATGCCATGAAAAGGCGTCGCGGTCGGGCGAATGCGGGCGCGGTCAATGCCCATGTCCTGCAGCATGTTGGCGTAGATGATGTTGAGGCCGCTACCTCCGTCCATCAACACTTTGCTCAGGCACTTCTTGTCGACTATCGAATCGACCACAAGCGGGTACCGGCCTAGTTGCGACACGTAGTTAGGGTGATCAGTCCGATCGAAGGTGATTGCAGCCTCCGACCACTTGAGGAAGGCAGGAGTGGCCGGCTCGGCTGTGTAGACCTCCCGTCCAGCGAGCTTGGCGCGACGCTTGTTCCCCACGGTCGCTGGCGCGGGGACAACCACCAAGACCCCGTTCGGTTCGGGGTATGGATCGGCGTTGTCGTCGTCTTACCGACCCGCAGGAGGGATGGCTTTCTTCTTCTTCTCACGCTCCACGCTCTGGAATTTCCTAAGGGTGGCACAATCCTTGAGCAGGTGCTTGACTGGTCCGTCGTGGTTGGGGCACGGCGAATTCCAAGCCTTCTCGAAGGCGTTGGAGGGCTCTTTCGCCGGGGCTTTCTCGCCGTTGCGTTCGGTGGCGGCGACAAGTTCGTCGTCGATCTCCGGGCGTCGGCGCCCGTTCTTCTTCTTCCTCTTCGCCAGACGCGAAGAGGGCTCTGGTTCGATTTCCTCCCCTGGGGCGTCTTCTCCCATCGCTGTCCTTTTGTTGAAGACGGCTTCGTCCGCATCTTCGCCAGGCGCATAGTCGGTTGCTATCTCCAGGAGGGCAGCGGTGGTACGAGGCTTGGCCCAACCCAGTTCTCGGACCAGCCCTTTGCAGCTTGTTCCGACTACAAAAGCGGCACAAACTTCTGCATCAGAGATGTCCGGCACAGTTGTGCAAAGACGTGAAAACCGTCTGATGTACTCACGGAGGGACTCCTGGGGTTTCTGCTTGCACGTCTTGAGGTCCCAGGAGTTGCCGGGCCATGAGTAGGTTGCCTGGAAGTTGCCGATGAAAACCTTTTCCAGGTCTGACCAATCATGGATTTGGTCAGGCGGAAGGTGATCGAGCCAGGCTCGGGTTGAATCGGTGAGGTACAGGGGTAGCTGTCGGATGATGTAGGAGTCATCCTGGGCTCCACCGGCTAGACAAGCCAGGCAGAAATCCTCTAGCCACGGACCAGGGTTGGTCTCCCCAGAGTACTTCACGATGTTGGTGGGTGCACGAAACCGAGGTGGCGGTTCCGCCCTGCGGATGCGCAGACTGAACACCCATGGTCCGGGCGCGTTGTCGGGGCTCGGACTCCGATCTTCCGCGTCGACGTATCGGCCCCCTTGCCTCGGGTGCTGGGGTCGGTCTAGTCGTGGACCTTGCTGGTCTTCGGCGCGACGCCTCGCGTCGAGGGTGTGACAGATGTCGTGCTTCGAGCCAAGTCACTCACGGACAGGCGGTCGCCTCTCTCTTCCACCGTTGGGGTTGGCTTGGTGAACCGAGACGTCGTGGACGTTGACGTGTGATCCCTTGCGGGACGGTGCGGCAACAGAGGGGCGGCGCTGAGATTGCGACTGCTCTGTGTGCTGCTCAGCGACACGTGCCAACAACGCAGCCGCGGCGGCGATGTTCTGGCTTGGCCGCGCGAAGACTGACGGCTCCTTGCCGCCGTCGACGATCTGTCGCTGAACGCCTCGGGCGTGGGCTCGCGCTCCGGCTTGACGCGCTCCCTGCCCTTGCTCGTGGCGTAGCTGAGCTTGCTGCAGGTCAAGATGGGCCCTCTCGTGGTCTAGCTCCGCTTGTATGGCGAGAAGCTCCCGGCGTCATGCTTGGACCCTCTCTTCTGGGGTCAGGACCCGATCCTGTTGGCCGCCTGGCAAGCGCGAGGCCTCCGATGGCCGCGGCGTGTCCAGGGCGGGTTGTCCCTGAGGTGGCTTCCCAACTGGTGACTGACGCCACGACGGTTCGTCACTAGCGTCCGACACGTGTCCATCAACGTCTCCTGCCATGAAACATTCCCTCGATAGGTGATGGGAGACGACGTTGCTGGATTCCCTGGAGGAACGGCCATCTTCTTCGTCGAGGAGGTTGTCCTCGTCGAGGTCGAAGTCTTCCTCTGCAAGAAGGTCGTGGATCGACTGGGAGTGTAATCCGCCATCCCCACGAGCTCGCCGTCGGGGAAGCTATCAGAGATCTGTCCCCTAGTCAGTTCCTGCACGACTTGAGAGGCGTTGGTGAGCCCAAACGGTAAGGCCGTTTCTGCAATTGAAAGATCTAGAGGGGGAATTGGTGGTCCCCTAGCCAGTTGTTGTGTTATGTTCGAAAAGGAGTAGAGTACCGCATGAACTTCCTCCATGGAAGGCGTCGGGCCCAAGAAGTCGACAAGCTGGCGCCAAAGAGCGCGTCGTCGATGTCTAGCAGGCGCGGGCTTCTAGGGGAGAAGGCTTCAGGAGGGCAAAGCTCGAGCTCCTGGAGTGCGCGCGCCGTGGCTCCGACGAGGTCGTGTTCGTTGGAAACGCGCGGTGCCGGTGTCTCCTGGGACTCCACCTCCTTGACGGCGATCCATCCGCTCGGGCGATTCTCTAAGCTTGCCTCCGCTCCTAAAGGGGCGGATCCATGGGTGCTCCTTGCGAGGGGGGAAAAGCTTACCGTCTTCCCCTCCTCTGGGGCCTTGGTGACGGCGATGCCAGCATCCTGTAGAGCGGATGGAGATGTCGTTCTCTCGACCCTCTATGCAGTGCCATTGGCGATGGTGATGAAATCCATGCTCTCGAAGCGCAAGAGCGTTCCGGAAGAGCGGATCGACCGGAAGCTGGTGCTGCCGTGGGCACCAACTGGCCGTCCGCCGCGGCGACGTAGCTAAACCCTCCCAGGCACACGATCGCGCCCGCAGGCCAGCTCGAAGGGATGATGGCCATCAGGAGCCCGCTTGTCGTAGCAAAAAGCGGAAACTTCCCCTACCTGGCGCGTCAACTCTCGGTGTTTCGTACCACCGGCTAGTGAATTTGTCTGTCTGTGCATGGGGATCCTGATGGTTAGCGAGTCAAGCACAAGGATGTATACTGGTTCAGACGATTTGCCCTACGACCAGTGGGGTGGTCTGCTCGCGTTGCTCGCTATGGTGTTCGTAGTAGGGGTTACAAATGGGCGAGGGAGAGAAGAGTTCTCAAGCCTCTGAGGAGTACGTGAGTGTTGTGTTCGAAGTGTTTGTCCCCCGTGAAGGGGTCCTGCCCTCCCCTTTTATACTCGAAGGGGGGGGGGGCTCTGTTACAGGGGGTCGGATGAAAAAGGGGCAAACCCACCGAGGGGTTTAAAGAAAAACTAGCCTAAGCCTAGCCTGGCGTCTAATCTATCGGGTTATGCGTGCTTCAGTCCATCGTCAGCGGCGCGGCCGTCCTTCTGTCATCTTCTGTCGTCTCTGTCCATCAGTCCGCCGTCCGCCCATACCGTGAGAGGGGGCGGCAGTGGACGGGGCGCAGGCAGGCCCTTCTTTACCTCCTGGGTAAAGAGGGGGTCTCCTGGAGGCTGCCTGCTAATATCCGCCGGTCTTCTATGGGCGCTCGCAGGTCTCCCGGTCTTTGGCCCCTTGGCCAAGTGTCGTATATTTACGGGTGGTGCCCCTGTCTCACTGCCATGCGGTCAGAATGGCAGGCCTGTCCGTTATGTGCCCATGCCTCTGTTACGGCTGGCTTATCGTGGTGGCCAAGTCGGCTCAGTTTCCTTGGCTTCATGATGGTTTTGGTACAGTGCGCCAGTCCTTAGCGCGCCTTTTGGTGAATCCCGGTCCGTCCCGGTCGTCTAGGGACCCACAGGTACCAGGCGAGATAAGGTTAATAGATTTCTCTCTGGGTCGGGTGAGGCGGCGGTGGCTCTGTCCTGTCTTTATCCTCCCGAGCTTGGGGTCGGGCGAGGCGGACAGCCCCGACCTGGGAGCCCGCTTCCCTTCCTTTGGGGGTCGGGCGAGGCGGACGCCTTCTTTGTTATGGGCCTTTAGTCTTTGGTCAGGCTGGGCCGGCTGCACAGTCTTTAATCGGATCGTTCCTTCTTTGTGGCCGGGCCTAACCCTCTTTTCTTTATTTTTAGCTTTATCTTTGGGTTTAATCCTTTGCTTTGAGGGGCCCTGGTGTTGCCCCCCCGACACCTACTTTTCGTCTAGTCTAACCAAGGTGAAACAAGAGTTCCTCTATTTTGGAACCTTAGTTAAAGATGGGTTTAAATCATATTCTGGGAAGACAAGTGGCTAAACAATGTAACCTTGCGTAATCAATATCCTTATCTATATAATATATTGCTCGACACAAACATGAAACTGTAGCACCTCACCCATCAATATCATATGGCGTAGAGATCTCATAGGGAATAAATTAGTAGCATGGAATTGAAACTGTAGCAGAAATCTGTAGCACCTCACCCATCAATACTATATGGCGTAGAGATCTCGTAGGGAATAAATTGGTAGCATGGAATGATTTATTTCCACGTATCACTAACATAGTGTTGAGTCAAGAACAAGACACATTTTACTGGAACCTACACCCTTCAGTACAGTTTTCGGTGAAATCTCATTATCTAACTATGATACATGCCAATGTCCCTAACTGGAACAAATTCCTATGGAAACTATAAGTTCCCCGAAAAATTACGATTTTTCTATGGTATTTACGAAGGGATGTGGTGTTGACAAAAGACGACCTAGCTAAACGTAATTGGCGAGGAAACAAATATTGTTGCTTTTGTTACAACAGGGAGGCAATTCAACATTTGTTTTTTTATTTTCATTTTCTAGCACAGTTTGGTCCATTACTTATGCGGCTTCGGATCATCAGCAACCTCGTAGTGTGTCATATGTTTAGAAATTGGCTATGGGGCATAAGCAAAGAAATGTGACGATTAGTCCTGCTAGGAGCGGCTGCTACTTTGTTGGTCGTTATGTCTTTGCAGGAATGATTGTGTCTTTGAAAGAAAGCTTAACCCTTCTCCTTTGAAGGTTATCTTCTCAGTTATCTATTGGCTTCTTTCATGGAATATATTGTAGAAGCATCTTTATAAGACGTTGTTGCAGTGGTGTCGCAACACTTGGCTTAAGTGGTCAAGAAGTTTTTTTTATCCAGGCACATGGGTGGTGGACTAACCTGCGGATTAACAACCATTTGCGATCTGGATCTTTTCTCTCTTTCTTTGTTTCGGCTATGTATATCCTGGTAATGCAAAGGCCACGAATAAAATTTAAGAATTTTGTATCAATTCGATGTAAAAATCTTGAGTATAATAAAATTTCCCTTATCGATAGAAACATAGTGCTCCTTGAAGGAGAGACACTTTCAGTAATTAGAAGCCTATATTATTCCATCTTCTGCGGAGGGTATGCTTGTGCAGATCAGTTGAAAATCTACTTAAAAATTTTAGCATACATAAAAATCGAACGCTTCTAGCTGCCTCAGGAAGTCAGAGATAATACACTAGACATTTTACGAAAGGCTTGTTGACAAGAAAGGGAAATTAATTGTCCATATGCGTGATATCATGGCTTCTTGGAGCTGATTTGGCATGGCTCTAACTCTAAACTCCATGTTGGAGAGTTGAGTGCACCCAGTCCAACACCCTAACTCCATAAATTTGTGAAGCGGCCCAACTGCATGGAGTTTATGATGCGTGCTAGCTCTTTTGTAACTCCAGAAAAGTCAAATATAAACCAAATCGTAGAGTTGGAGGGAAGGTTAATTACCTGCCACTCGTTGCATAAGAAAATGGTTCATTTTTCATTTTTTCTGACTCCATCGACGCATCCTGAGCCTGCGCCTCTTGCTTGCCGCCGCTGCCGCCTCTTCTCCTGTCATCGCGCCTTCTTCCAGGCTGCCACCATTCGGTAGCACTACTACACAACTCACTTTCACAAACGCCTTATCACAACCGGTTTTATAAAAACCGTTTGTGATGTCTCATCTCAACCGGTTTTCAAGTGAATAAGCCAACTAACCATTGCAACCGGCTGTGATGACCTTCATCACAGCCGGTTCTTCTAAAAAACCGTTTGTGATGTTTGTCCAGCCCGTCACAACCGGTTTTTAATACCGACCGGCTGTAATCGTTCATTCGGACCCGAAATTTTTATACAGCAAATTTTATCCACTCTCATGTCCGTCTCCCACCTCTCTCTCCCCCTCACCCAGGCCTCCCTCTCATCAGTCACCACGCCTCCCACCTCTCCCTCCCGAGATCTCCTCCCTCCCTCCCTTCCTTCACACCCTCCACCTCTCTCACAGCCGACGACCTCCCTTTGTCTCCCTCTCCTAGCCCCTCTGCGTGCCCCTCATTCTCCCCTCGCTCGCGGCGGCGGCGGGCAGTGAGGAGCGGCGGGGTGAGGAGTGGCAGGCGCGGTGGGGAGCAGCTGCCGCGCGGTGGGGCGAGGAGCGGTGAGGAGCAGCGGGCGTGGCACGAGGAGGAGCTATGGTGGCGGGATCCGGCAGCGGGGAGCTGCGGCGGCAGGATCCGGCGGCTGGGTGAGGAGCGGCGGCGGGATCCATCCGGGAGAAGTCTTGGGACATGGAGTATCGCAAGGTGGATGCGCTCGTGACGATTGTGCTCAGCACCTCGCGTCCTTGGTGGATGCCCTGCCAATCAAGTAAGCGGCTACCAAATCCCCTCCTCTTTCTTCTTGACCTGTCCATCCATTAGCTGCTGTTGTTGCTGATTCAGTGATTCTGTTCTTTGCATCTTAATGCTGGGGTCATGTACGTGAAATTGTTCGTCAGCCTATACTACACTCCTCTGGATTGAGATCTCCATGATCTGTTTAGATGCTCAGATTAACTGGAATGATGCATATGCAATCTACTTCTGCATGTTAGTGTCTTAAATTTGTGGAAGGATTTGAAAGACATGTGCACTGGGGTTTCAAGTTGATGGATCTACCTGAAATAAATATACAGACCTGAAATGTTTCTTGTTGCTCCTGTAATCTAATTTTGTTCATTTTAGTTTTTACTATGTATTGTCTCCAACAATAGTGCTTGCATGTTATATTGCACTAGTACTTTTACATACTTTTGCTTTGGCCTTCACAATTCATTTAGCCTTTCCTATTGAGATTCCTGGACTGAGCACTTCTGATTTTTCTGCTTAATGCTTGCACAGAACTGGTTGACTTGCTGGAAGTGTAGCAAGTCTGTTGACAGCTTGCCACCCAAAGCTCACGGATGATCAATGTTTGTGTGGCTAATATGATACTAACTTATAGTGTTCTAAATGTTTGGGCTTGGTCATGAATGAATTGTGGTTTGTAACCTGCCAGCAATATGGACTTTTCTTATGCTATCAAAATGATACTGGATTTATTTTTTTTAGTCTCAAAATTCTCATCACAGCCGGTTTTTAATTAAAACCGGTTGTGATGCCCCTCACATCACAACCGGTTTTACTTAAAAACCGGTTGTGATGCCTACCTCATCACAGCCGGTTTTTGAAAACCGGCTGTGATGAGAAGGACTATCACAGCCGCTATATCAGATCCGCCTCCAAAAACCGGCTGTGATGGCCTTTTAAAACCAGCTGTGAAGACCAATTCTGTAGTAGTGTAGCCTTTCTCCCGTGTCCTCCAACTGGTCAGTCCCCCTCCCTTCTACCCCGTATTTATATGCTAGCAGTGCCAGGAGGGCAGCTACCACCACCGCTAGAAGCCTAGAAGTTCCAGGGAGATGTCGCCAACGCTTGAATTTGCGGTGCGGGCTCATTGTCCTTCCTATTCCTCCATCGCCGGTTTGACCTCCCCACTTGTCCACGGGTCCAAGGAGCCGCACTCTGAGCTCCATGCCCACCAGCCCGTGACGTCCTTCATCTTGGTCGACCACCCCTTCCTTTGAGGTCATGCCCACCTGATGGCAGCCCTGCGTAGCTAGGAGCCCCGGGACCGGGCACCATCATGCCCTTCCTACACTACTCGTCGGTGTCATGTGCTGTTGGACCTTCGTGTGCCTGCACCAATCCTTGCTGAGATTCGTCGGCCTGCTCATTGTCATTGCCACCCAGTCTAGCCTGCATGCCACCGCTGCTTCCTCTCGCCCGTGCATGCTGCCATCTAGCCTATTGGCTACTGCCACCGCACCCCTCTCTGCCCACAACAAGAGCTCAGGCCGAGTGGGCATTGAGACGAGGATGAAGAGGTATGTTGTGGGAAGAAGATAAGGATGGATTTTTCCCCCCTTTTTTAGGAAAAGGAATGAGAGACTTACACGTGGGACCAGTATCAGTGGTAACAATGGTAATCCATCCAAAAAAACTTCCTTTCTGTAGTTGGAAGACCCAACTAGCTAAACACCCATATGAAGCTTGCTCCAACTCCATGTGGAGTTAGCACTACCTGGAGTTGTAGAGTAGTGGAGCTGCAAAAGGTGGATTTGGAGCCATGATAAACATGGTCTTAGTTGATTAAGATTTGTTCGCACCTAAAATTGGCAAGGCCTAGGCAAACTAGTCTGATCAGATTGCCTAAACCGGTCATACTGGTTTGGTTAATATTCTCCAAAGTAAAATTTGACTTCACCATTGCGTAGCGTTTGTTGAGATGATCAAAATGCATATGTGGAACTTCTGGTTTGCAGTTCGGATGAGGGAGTTATGACATCGAAAATATCTGCACCCGGGCAGACTGGGCAGATTGGTTTCCCAATCCGGTCATATGGGATTTGGTTTGTGTAATCTAAATTTGCAGTTATATTTTAGCTCGAAATTTGTAAGAGTTTCAACTCCTACTGAGAAAAGATTGAGGGCATCCAATTGATCAAACATAAAATCAATTTTTTTGTCTTTTTCTTTATTCAACTCCATCATGTGATGTTCGTCTCTTGTTTCTATGGCATGAGAGGGCATCCTAACTGGCCTGTCGAGCCCAGTGCAACCAAAGGTGCTCTTGCCCCGATAGGGTCACTCCTAGGCGGTCGTTGGAGCTTCACCAGAGATCTGGCCGGGTCTCGCAAGGGGCAATGTAAGGAATGACTCCGCGCGCCGCATGTTCGAGTGCTTCCATATGTTGGCCCAAATTTTGGGTCAACAAGATCATTTGGGGGTTTGGTTGCCTGTACCATTCTGATGAATTTTGTACAATCACCAATTGGCAGCACATTTGGTCAAACAGCACACGGCACCACCACTGGTAAGCAGCCCTTCCCCATGACCTTGATAACTCACGCTTTGCTATGAGAAACCACTGGTAAGCACTAAGCAGCCCTGCTCCATGGCTGTCTAATTAATTGCGAGCTTATCGTCAGTTCTGCATTTCAGGTCGCCATACATTCAGCAATAATTAATTCGCTTTCTGTCAACTAAGCTGCTGGCTAGCACACAATTTCTCACAGCTAGCTATCCGGCTGATAACTGCATGTCGTAATCTCATAATGTCTCCGGTCTTGTACCATATTCATAGTAAAGCAGTGAACAATTCATTCACTCGTAACACCCAACTCACCGAATCAACAAAATACATATAACATTTAAGACATTTGTACAACTATCTAATCAAAGACATATAACATTTAAGACATGCATTAAGGTATAGAGAATGGAGAGAGCACCCAGTACCGAACACCCCCAGTCCCCCTATTTAAGGTTCAACCATGGACCCTCTCCTGGACTTACACTATTGACTATCAGCATTTACACAGAGTTGGGAGGAAGAGTGACACCGATCGAGAAACCACCTGCGGTGTGGGAGGCATCTGGAAGTGCATCACTCCTGATGTCAAAGGTACTGGCGAATGTGTCTGAATATGTTCTGAACTAGATGCTTTTGTTTGGACAGTCAAGGAGAGCAATAGAGTTAGTTGTGTGAGGTAAGCTGTTCCTCAGTTGCTGCTTTTGCTAGAACCGGTAATGGAGTGAAACCTATCGTTGTGAACTGGTAACCCCAGGTCATACCAATGTAATCATGCTTGATAGGCTTTCAATAAAGATGGGAAAAATTGCCTTTGGTCTAAAAAAGGTATTGGGAAATACTAAGTGCTAATGGAGTTATACAAGATTCAGAACGCTCGTGCTAATGATCTCATTGTGTTGCTTCTTAGAATTGTGTTGTTTCTTGGGTGCTGCAAACCACTGACTAGGTGTTCAGTTGACTGGCCGCTGCTAGTAGTTTCAGGCACCTTTTAACATACATCAAGCAAGCAAGAACTCATTTCTAGTAAACTAGTAATGTAAAATCTATCGTTCCCCAAACTGTTTATCAACTGGGACCTCTTATCCCACATAAACAAGGAGCTGTATATTATCTTCGGAGATTTTTTTGAGACGCAGGGACCTGTAATCCAGACCCATGAATGCTAAGATTAGTCTTCCCTTGAGGTTTGTCGAGGTAGAGTGAACGCAACACACGGTCAAGCTTCCCCTAGTTGAAATATGTCTGTTACTATATCCTAGCTCTCCAATAACAGATTTACTCCTGCTAAGTCGACCGAGATTCTGTTTATGCGTAAGTCGACGCCGAGAGCCGTCTGATCGAGGCTGCACTACGGGAAAACGTCCGTTTGCCGTGTGCTCCGACGTTTGCCGTGCGCCAAAACGCGGGCACACGGCAAAGCTGTACGTTTGCCGTGTGGGCACACGGCAAACTAAAACCACACGGCAAAGCGTACATGTAGCCGTGTGCCCTTAACCAGACACATGGCAAACTCGAAGCGCACGGCAAAGCTGGTTGTTTGCCGTGTGCCGGGCGTCGAGCACACGGCAAACGTTACGTCCACCTAACGACTGTCACCTGACCCTTATCCACTCGGCCACACCACAGACACCACTCGCGCGCACACAACACAGATCGAGCACACCACCCCCCGCACCGACGCCGCCTCCCCGCCGTGTCGCCTCGCCGCTTCCCCGCCCGCTTGCCGTCTCGCCTCGCTGCCCCGCCGGCACTGCCACGCCTCGCCGCCCGCTCGCCGTCTCGCCTCGCCGCCCCGCTGGCACTGCCCCGCCTCACCGCCCGGCCGCCGTCCCCTGCCCCACCGGCGCTGCCACGCCGTACGGCTTTTGCCCGGCGGCGCATCTGAAGGGGGAGAGGAAGGAGAAGCGGGAGGACACGGAGGCAGCCGCATCCGGAGGAGAAGGACAAGGAGTACCCATTGTTGCAGCCGCATCGGGCCCCGATCCATCCCTTGTGAGTGCTCTCTCGACCTCCTATCGATTTCTGTAATTTAGTATAGAATTAGTGATGAATTAGTGATGTTAGATCAAATTTAGATCTTAGTTATCAATTATAGAAATTTTAGATATAAAATTTGTGATGTATAGAATTATATGTTAACAATTTTTGAGTTGTTTAAATTGTAATGAGTATTCTAAAAATTTAAAACTTTTTGTTTGATTGTGTGGATCATATAAAAATCCGGTCAAATTTAAGGTCAACCCTCAATTCATTTTCATAAATTCTAAAGATAGTAATTAAAAATTGTGCATTTAAAATTTTAAATCATCCATGCACGTGTGATTTGGTTTTTCATTTGGCTTTATTTGGATCTGAAATGTGGGTTTGTATTTTTGGGAGTCAATCCTACAATACAAACTATGGCTAACTTAATTAAATAAATCTAACCTGTTTAATCTTGCACCCAAGCTGACCACTAGTCAATCAACTTGGCCTCACCGCTAACAATCTCTCCGCCCTTTGGCGAGAATAAATTTTTTGTGTGGCTCCAAAATTTTTAATTGACACTCTTATGTTCATTTTTTCAGGAGTTAATTGACACTCTTAAGCACCGACGGGTTCCCGTTGTCTTCCTCCACCTCGGGTTCTTCAAACCAGCAAGGTGTGACAAATTTCATTGTCTCAAATGACGACATTTGTTATTTTATTCTTTTTACAAAACAATCATGAAGATTTTATTATAGTAACACATCAATCTTATTTTGCAGGCGAAGAGGCCCTCGGAGCTGAATCGGAGCAACAACTGATGGCTACATTCTACCGTAAAAACCTCGTGATCTTTGAGGACACTGAGGTCAACTACAATGATGCAGCTATTACTGGCCTCGTAGTCCTGGTGAGGCCTAGATCTCCACATGTCCTCATGGATATCACTCACGGGCAGATAATGGAGGCATTACAGCAGCAAGCGGAGGTGAATGTTGCCATACGCCAGATCTCGAGGTACCTTTGTGATTATGTGGTGGGAACCAACAATTTTGCGGATACCAGTAAGATCTTGAGAAATGGGACCCTTGAAGTTGGACAACATCGGCTTGCGATCTTACCATTGATGCCCGGGTATGGTTCCAGCGAAGTACACATTGATGCCACATTTCCCAGCTACAGGTTAGAGCAAGAAACCCAAGAAGCGATGCCTGCTTACCAACCCCCAGAACCACTGAAGCTTGTCGTAACCGGAGTGCCACCAGTCTTTTGGGGAAGGACTGACCTAATACCTAGAATCTTCAGGAACATATGTGAAGTTTGCTAAGTCCGTATTAACAGGAACGATCTCGCACATGTTAACATATGCATCCCCATCACGCATACCTAAGGATGTAAGTGTAGGCATCTGCAGAGCAGGGCCATCAAATGCTTTTTCCATACTGAACATATGGCCAATTTGGATTGATGTAGTTCCAGCTACGCCGAGTGAAATAGAGGCAGTGGTGCCCAACGGTAACTGCATTTAGAACAGAACTTTGCTTTGATAATGTTACATTGTTCACTCTAACCATTGTCACTCTTACTATAGAACGCCCCAACCAATGAATGCGCATCACATTATTTCCGCGAGAACAGGGTGACGATGGTGCGGGGTGTTCCAGAGGAGGAGGTCCACTTGGAGCAGGTAATCAATGAGGTATGCTACAACCAGTCCATACATCGCCCCCTAACTACAAACTTGACCACCTAGACACTCCAAAAACTGCATGCACTACCTCATGCGGATCCTCATGCATCAGGTTACTTAATTGAGGAACTGGAAGAACCCGTCGATTCATCCACGATTTCGGAAGCACCCGTCGATTGTTCAAACGATAGTTTGCTGACATTGTCCGATAGTGGCACCGAAATACTAGAGACACCATATGAGGAGATAACATCACGTCTCTCCATTGAACGGTAAAAGTTGTTGCATTGAAGGGCACAATTCGTTGAACTTCAATCCTTGTGTATACAACTATCGAATTAATTAAAACAGTATTTCAGCTGTCTCTTTGCTAACACATCTCCTTAACAGCTAAATCCATGGATCAGGAGACACTGGACGGGGCACGTACTCAATAAAAGTACACCGGAGACGCCGCGACTTTGGTTGTGAACTTATGTTGTGAACTTGTGTTGTGAATTTGAGATTTGAACTTGTGCATGTTGTGAACTTGAGATGTGAACTTGTGCATGTTGTGAACTTGTGTTGTATTTGAACTTATGTACCCTTTTAATTCTATGTATTTGAACTTATTGTATTTGTTAAGTATTAAGCAATGTATTTGAACTTATGTACCCTAAGTCGTGTTTTGGTAATTAATGACAATTATCTTCGACTACCAATTTCATTGAGATTAGTTCTGGTGATAAGTTGAGCTTCAAAGGTCAACTGAGTAATGATTATGGATATTGAACCTAAAGGAAACTAAAGGAAAAGGTAAAAGATAGGGTTTTCGTTTACCGGTCGTGAGATGTTTAGAGATGTATTTTTGACCGGATTGATAGGGTAGATGGCCGAACTATCAAGAGTGGTCAATTTCATTTGCATGACGATTCTCTAGTACCATTTGCATTGTATGCATCAGAGGTAACTTTGGTTGAGAAAAGTGGAATGAAAGATAGAGAGAAATAGACAGGAAAATTTCATGATTCGTGTAAGGCGGACGGTCCTCCGAAAGAGGGCGGACGGTCGGCGCATGGCTGGGCGGACGGTGTGCCTCTACTTTTCTTTGAGGCGGACGGTTCGGCGGACCGTTTATCCAGAGACAGTTTTGAGGGGTTCTAGGCAACATTTATTAGGCAGACGGTCCGCATTGAAAATACATTTATTTCATCCTTTGAGATACGAAGGCGGCCCGTCCGCCCGTGCGTGGCTGACCGTCCGCCCGTGCATGGCCCTTTTAGATGCGAACGGCGCCCCACCCCCTCTTCCCCTCACTTTCAACCGCCGCCCCTGCCTCTTCCTTGACTCGCGGCGCTGCCGTCTCTTGCTCTCACTTTCATCCGCCGCCCCCTCTCTTCCTCCACTCGCACGGCGCCTTCCTCTCTTCCTCTCACTTTCAACCGCCGGCCCCCCTCTCTTCTTCTCACGTGCTCCTCCAAAGAAGACAAGGACCATCTCAAAAGGGAGGATTTGGCGCATCCCCAGACCGATCAGAGCTCATCCCCGGACACTCCGCGCACTCCTCCATCATGTCCTCTCGGTAATTCATTAATTTCTCAACGTTTTCTCTTGGATTTCTCTCATGAACTAGGTTAGGGTTTGATGTGAGGATTTTAATCTCGTCCATGGATTCTTACAAATGGTTATGGAAATGAATTAGTATAGTCATAAGGATTATATGCTAGTGATTAGGTGAAGTTTTTTTGGTTGAATGAAGAGATCAAAAATTCATGGTATGTGCCTCAAAATATAGACAAATTAATGATGAAATGTCTAAAATCTTTTTTCTTAAGACAGAGACAGAACATCTTAGTTCAATTAAAACTGAAGTAACTTGAGAGAAAATTAGAAAGAAAAATAAACAAAAGGGAGTCAAGATAGTTGTTCAGATTTTCATGGGAAGTACTAGGGAATGAATAGGATGAAAATATTGCACTTAAATTTCAAGTATATGTACATAGTAAATTTGTACATATTTCACATTAATGTACACTGACCTCAAAGTGTAAATTGATGCTAATTTAGGAGCAATTTGGGACAAATCCGAGAGCAAAGCTGATAAAATTTAGTAACAATGTTGATGTAAATTCTAGAGCAAATAGATATGCACGTATCGGTGGGAGAAGATTCTAGTACACACCTTTAAACTTTCGACTTAACTAGAAAAGCATTTAAACAACCCAACCTAGTGAAAACCAATTTAGAAAAGTCGACAACCACACTTAACCAAAGTATATTTTGTGGTGCCTTGTAGAAGAACTAAATAGTGGTTTGTATTCTTAAAAAAGGATAGGCACTATTTGTTGATGTTGCTGTTACGGCTAGATTAAGCCATACATCACTTTTATTGTCTTCAATTTAATTATTGAGAACAGTTTAAGTTCTAAATTATATGACCAAAATGTAAAAATAATTTATACACATGTATTGTTGTATTGTTTTCTTGTTTGGTTCTAATTTAAGTTCTAAATTATATGACTAAAAAGAGTGGTTTTTATTCTTTTTTGGTTTTCTCACAACTATATATAAACATGTAAATGCTAACACATATGATTTGTTCTTAACAGAGGTGGCCGTTACAAGACCAAGGCTCAGAAACCATCAAAGGCTAGTTCGTCAAAAAGGCGAAGGGTTGATGAGTCTGATGATGAGTATGTTGCAAGTGAATCTGAGCATATACAAACTGATAGTGAGGTTGAGGTTGAGATAGAAGAAAGTGAAGATGAATTGATTGATTTGAGTGTTCAGCATGGAGGGAGGCAATGGAACCCCACCAACTATGCAGATGCTAGAGCTCCATATCAATATGTTCTTTCATACTCAAGTGCAAGAGGATGCTTTTTATGGTCATATGCTGAAGAAAAAGGTCTTCAAGCACCAGTGGATTGATTTCTATTATATGGCTGATCAACCATTGATGATTGGTTTGGTGCCAAAGCTTCAGAATGTGGGTTTGAGGAACTTTTTTGAGTACAAATGTTATTGGAATGATACGATCATCCGACAGTTCTATGCTACTGTTGAGGTGGACATAGAACAGAAAAGGCTTGAGTGGATGACAGGCAAAAGGAAATATGATGCCACTTTTGCTGAGTTTGCTGTTGCAAATGAGCTGAACTACAACCTCATCACTGACCAAGTTGAAAGCTTTGACGTAGTAGATGAGTTATTTTTGGATTTGCATAATATTACTCGGTTTTATGAGCCAAATAGAACTGGGATTGATAGAGTATATAAGACCACCACAGGGATTAGGCATCATCCAGCTATCCTAAATAAGATTGCCCGAGTCACTGTTCTTCCTAAGAGTGGATATAAGGAAAAATTCACTGGATGGACACCTAACTTTGTGCAGCATGTCATGGATGATGAAAAGATGGATGTGGTCAATCTTATCATGTGGCAAATCAAAGACAAAAAGATTAACTTTGAGATCAATCTATATTTTGCTCCATATATCATGTCTCTCATTCTCTCCAAGACAAAGTTCAAGGGCCCTTGTGATGTGTCGCATGATCCCTATAGACCGTTCAAGAATGACAGAACCTTCCTTGGGAGAGAGTTGACACCTTATCTGCCTGGTGATGCCAATGAAGCATTAGGAAATCCAGAGCAAGCTGCACCAATGGAAAATGCACAACAAGACGCACCTGAAGAAGGTGCACCTGAGGGTGCCGGGGGTGCACAGGCTATGCCACCTCCTCCACCACCACCACAACAGTCACAGTGGGTACCTCCTGAAGGATACTTTGATCCCTACTTTGCCTCTATGCAGCAGTCCATCGACACTCAATTTCAGCAGATACAGACGGGATTTGACTCTCACTTTGAGGCATATGGACAGCAGATGAACACAAATCTTCAGAACATGCAACAAGGTATTAATGCGGACATCTCTGCATTGAATGAGCGCTTTGATGGCTTGACCACATTTGATGACCATGAGCGCTTAGCAAACAAACAGAAGCAACTTCAGGATGATTTTGATGCTTTTCGAGATCACTTCTACTCCTACTTCCCAGCTCCTGTGCCACCACATGAGTTCCTGCCACACCCACCATATTTACCTCCGCCGCCTCAAGATGACAAGCGGGGAGAAGAAGCTCAGAGTGCCTTGAACGAAGAATCTTGAAGTCAATGGAAGCTTTGGATCATGGAGATCATGGAGTCTTGCATTAGCATTTTAAATTCTTTTTGCATTGCATAAACATTGCATGAACTATGAGTGTAGCTTGTAATATTTGCAGTACTCTACATTTGTGCGTGGAACTTGACCTTGTGTTTGAACTACTATGTTGGTTATGTTTTTAATATTCAAATACTTATGGCTTTTGGAGGCTTATTCTAAATTGCTGATATTCTTTATATGCTTCAATATATATATATATATATATATCTTGTGTAGTCTCGGTTACCTTTTTTGTAGGGGAAACTCTGTCAAAATTTTCTATCTACAGATATGTGGAAAAACAAATTGAAATTATATGCACATATGTAGGGGGAGTTTTTTTCTACACAATGAATTTTGAGGTCATCTATCCAATGTTAAAAGTTTGATTTCATTTGCATGACGACTCGCTAGTGCCACTTTGCTCAACTAGTTGCATTGCACGCAAGAGAGCTAACTTTGGTTGGGAAAAGTGGAATGAAAGATAGAGAGAAATAGAAAGGAACATGTCCTGATTCATGTTAGGCGGACGGTCTGCCGAAAGTGGCCGGACGGTCGGCCCCTGATTAGGTGGACGGCGCGCCAGTCGTTTTTGTTAGGCGGCCGGTCCGCCTAAAGTGGGCGGACCGTCGTACGGGGGCGGATGGTCAGCCCGTGGTTTGGCGGACGGTGCGCCTCTCTTTTTTGGTTCGGCGGACGGTTCGACGGACTGTTAATCCAGAGACGGTTTTGAGAGGTTCTAGGATACTTTTACGAGGCGGACCGTCCGCCTTGGAGAAGTTTGGTCCTTATAGATAAATATGTTTCTATGACGGAATTTTTAAAAATAGTATGCAGAGGCGGACGGTCAGGCCCCAAAGGCCAGACGGTCCGTGTCTCTTTTCTTTGCCGTGCGTCGTGGATCTGGGTGCACGACAACGTTTGCCCATAAACCACTACCCGTGCTCAGACAGCAGACACCACTCACACAACACTCGCCCAAAGCCACTCCCACTGACAACCTTGCTGCCTCCCGCCTCCTTCCCCCGCGCGCCGCCTCCCATCCGCCTCCTCCCCGCCGGCTGTTCGCCTCGCCCCGCCGTCCGCCGCGCCGGCCGTCCGCCTCACCCCACCGTCCGCCGCACCGCGCCGGCCCGCCGTCTGCCACCCGCCGACCGGTGCGCCTCATCCAGCCGCCCCGCCCTACCCCAGCCGCAGCTGGGGCCTCCCCTGCCCGTGCCCCTGCCAGCCCCGGCCGCGCCTCCTCTAGCCGCTGGTCCGGCTGTGCACCGCCCCACCGGCGGCCTCCCCCTCACCCCGGCCGGCCCCTTGCGCCTGCCGGGGTAGGGCCTCCTACCGGTCCTCCCCCGACCGTCTGCTCTCGGCCGAAGGTAAAGTATTGTTGCTATCTAGTTTAATTAGTTTAGTTTAGTTTGAATTAGGTAGAGTACCTCATTGATTTATATACTTAATTTAGGTATTTCACAAAAAAATATAGTTAATTTAGATACGTTGGCTCATTTAGGTAGAGTATACCTTATAGTTTAATTAGTTTAATTTAAGTAGAGTAGTACATTAGTTTATATAGTTAAAAAAATATAGTTAATTTAGATACGTTGGCTCATTTAGGTAGAGTATACCTTATAGTTTAACTAGTTTAATTTAAGTAGAGTAGTTCATTCATTTATATAGTTAATTTAAATATGCAATTTAGGATGGAAGACCGTAGTTGGATGCACACGGGCTGGAAACAAGGGGGTGATGTGACCTCGGATTGGGTACGGAGGACCGAGGATTTCCTAGATCAAGCATTTGCTAAGGTTAAAGGAAGCAACAAGACCACTTGGTGTCCTTGTGCTCAATGTGCGAACACGCGTCGACAAACAAAGGAATACATGACAAGACATCTAAGGCGTCATGGATTTACGAGAGACCGAACCCGGTGGACCTATCATGCTGAAGGCAATCGTAGGAGAGACGAGGTTATGAGACAACACATTGAGGAATTTGATTCTGATGCCGGGGTAGGAGACATGTTAGATGACTTTGAAGAAGCACACTTTGATGATGGATGTAGGGAGGAGGAGCCAGAGCCAAGCGCGAAGGCGTATTACGACATGTTAGCTGCAGCTAGTCAACCCCTTCATGAGCATACCAAGGTTTCACAATTAGATGCTATTGGGCGCTTAATGGCCGTGAAGTCCCAGTTTGCACTGAGTCGAGATGCCTTCGATGTTATGTTGACAATATTTGGCAGTCTACTGCCAGAAGGTCACATTCTGCCAAAAAACATGTATGAGGCACAAAAAGTCCTTCGTGCACTTAAGATGCCATATGAGAAAATCCATGTCTGTCCTAAGGGATGCATCTTGTTTAGGGAAGAACATGCAGAAGCAAAGTACTGTCCACAGTGCGAATCGTCTAGGTTCTTGGAGGTAGACGCTGGTGATGGTCAGAAGAGGCAGCTCACGGTCCCCGCAAAAGTCCTACGGTATCTTCCGTTCATACAGAGGATCCAACGACTGTTTATGAGCGAGGAATCCGCAAAACAGATGACATGGCACAAAAACGGAACTCGATACAAACCTGACAAACTTGTACATCCATCCGATGCCGAATCATGGACTCATTTTGATGCGATCCATCAAGCTAAAGCTGCTGAAGCTCGTAATGTACGTGTTGCGCTGGCGACAGATGGCTTCAATCCTTATGGAATGTCGGCAGCCCCTTACACTTGTTGGCCTGTGTTTGTTATCCCTGTCAATCTCCCCCCCCCCCCTCCCGGCGTTATCTTTGAACGCCAGAATATTTTTATATCGTTGATAATTCTTGAACACCCGGGCAACCATATGAGTGTGTATATGAAGCCTTTGATTGATGATTTGCTCCGTGCTTGGGAGGAAGGGGTTTGGACATATGACCGAGCTACAAAGACAAACTTTAGAATGTATGTGTGGTACCACTACTCTTTGCATGACATGCCGGCGTATGGGATATTCTGTGGCTGGTGTGTGCACGAGAAGTTCCCGTGCCCAATATGCAAGGCGCGTCTGAAGTTCATTTGGTTGAAGAAGGGCGGAAAATATTCTTCGTTCGACAAACATCGACAATTCCTCCGTATTGACCATCCATTTAGACGAGATAAGAGGAACTTTACGAAAGGCGTCGAAGTTAAAAACTCTATACCGCACATGATGACACCTGATGAGATTCGTGCTGATGTAGAAGCCCTCGTGATGGCTGAAGGAGGTGGGTTTGTGGGATATGGCGAGCAACATGCCTGGGCTGATAGGTGTGGCTTGTGGAGGCTCCCCTATATGCAAGATCTCCTTCTACCACATAACGTTGATATGATGCACATCGAAAAGAATGTCGCTGAGGCTACCTTGGGTTCAATCATGAACATGGCTGATAAAACAAAGGACAATGTTAAGGCTAGAGTGGATCAAGCTGAGTTATGCAACAGACCAAAGATGAACATTCCGGCTCCTAAAGATGGAAAGAGATGGAAGAAACCAAAGGGCAATTTCTGTTTGATGCCGAACCAAAGGAGGGAAGTACTACGTTGGATGCAAGACTTAATGTTCCCTGATGGGTACGCAGCGAATTTGAGGCGGGGGGTGAACTTGACTACAATGCGAATCAACGGGCTCAAGAGTCATGACTATCACATATGGATCGAGCGGCTTCTCCCGGTGATGGTTCGAGGCTACGTTCCAGTTCATGTGTGGCAAGTGTTTGCACAGTTGAGCTTTTTCTTCCGCCAGCTTTGTGCTAAGGAATTATCTGTGACAGTGATCAAGGAAATGGAAAAAATGATGCCTGTGTTGCTTTGTAAGTTGGAGAAGATCTTTCCACCTGGCTTCTTCAATCTGATGGAGCATATGATTTTACACCTCCCATACGAAGCACGAATGGGAGGGCCTGTGCAAGCCCGTTGGTGCTATTCTATTGAGAGATGTCAAAAAGTGCTTCGAACTAAATGTAAAAATAAATGCAAAATTGAAGCTTCTATTGCTGAGGCATACATTCTGGAGGAGGTGTCAAACTTCACATCAAAATACTATGCTGATAACCTTCTGAGCGTGCATAATCCTCCCCCTCGTTACAATGTTGGCGAGAATGAATCGAATCTGGTCTTTTCCGATGGCAACTCGGAAGTGCAAGTTGTTCGGCCATCAAGACCTTGAATCGTGAAGAGTGGAGCACTATCATGCTATACGTGTTGACCAACCTTGAAGAAGTCGGGCCGTACATGGAGTAAGTTTTCAACAAACATTTAATATTCCAATAGTTTGTATTCTGCATCTCACCCCATTGTTCCTCTTTGTTATACAGAGAATTTAATACCCAATTCTGGCATGCACCAAGGGCCCCAACCCTACAGGAAATGGACACCCTTCTTAGGTAGGGTGCGGGAAATGGAAGACCTAATTTCATTTCTTGGTTAAAACAAAAGGTAATGTCTGAATTGACATTACAAGTTTCTCAGTTGAAATAGTATGACAAACTTGCACACGACTTTGAACTTGCACACGCCTTTGAACTTGCAGGCCCAAAAAGATACTTCTATGAGTGCAGAGTTGCAACAGGTTGCCAATGGCTTTGCCTATAGGGTCAAGTCATTTGGTGCTTATGATTTGAATGGGTATCGTTTTCACTCAACAAGCCACGAGCAGAGTCGCCCCAATCGAAAAACCACGAATACTGGAGTCTTTACCAAAGGAGACGACGAACTCGAGTACTATGGAACAATCGAACAAATATACGAACTCGACTTTCATGGTTCGAAACCCTTGAAACCTGTCATATTCAAATGCCACTGGTTTGATCCTAAAGCTGTGAGACGGACTCCGAATTTTGGGCTAGTCGAAATTTGACGTTCGTCCGTGTATAAAGGACAGGATGTTTATATTATGGCCCAACAGGCCACGCAAGTCTATTATCTCTCATACCCATGCCAAACCGACCAACGTCTCCTGGGTTGGGATGTAGTGTACAAGGTATCGCCACGAGGGAAACTACCTGTCCCGAACAATGAAGATACAACATAGACCCAAACACATACGCCAGAGAGTTTTATCAAGAAGATGGGCTAGAAGGGACATTTGAGATAGACTTCAGCGAAGCAATCGGAATGGAAGTAGACAATAAAACAGTTGAGCAGGAGGATGCCGGGGATGTGATTAATAATGTGAAAGATCTACATTTACTTGAGAAATTACGTTTAGGCAACGACAGTGATTCTGACAACGAACCTCCTTTGGAGCACGGTGTTGAAGATATGGATACACGTGATAGCGATGATGAGACATGTGATCCAGATAATATGGATCATGATGACTATTTCTAATACATGTAAGATGTGCATATGTGTGTATTTTAAATATGTTAGTTTCAGATTATATGTTCTAAATTTACTAGTGTAATAATTTATAAATTAGTTGTACTAATTTGTTTACTAGTTGTACTAATTTACTCTTTCTCATTGCAGGTGTTTGATCAAAGATGGTGGGGGCCGGCAAAGTGGTGATGAGGTCGGTCAACGCTAACTTAGGGAGAGGTAGCGGTTCAGCAGAGTCCTCCGAGAGGGGCAGACGGGGAAAAAGGAAGGGTTCAGCGAGTTCGTCGGCGGCTGCAGGTACAAACACACAGCTCTTTTTAATTACAATGATCTACTAGTTGTACTCTTTTAATTTCTAATACATGTACTTTTTAATAGCAGTGCAGGACTCTGGTATGACTCGAGAGAGGCCGCGGAGGAGGACTCGCCGGAGGGAGCGCTCGCCTGGACCCTCTGCGTCGAGCTTTAGTGCGGAGGATGACCGAGAGGAGGAGGGGGAGGCGGAGGAGTACGACGAGGATGAGGAGCAGGAAGGGGAGCCGGAGGAGGACTAGGAGGAGGCGGTGCAGCAGGAGGGGAGGAGGTGGCGGAGGCAGGCGATCTCCCTAAATCAAGTTGCGGGGCCCCTCTAAGCTCCCGAACCGGACGGTAGCTTTGGCTCACCGGCCGGTTATTGCACCTGACCCTCCGAGGAAAGTATCTTTATACGTTCTTACTAATTTTCCTTTTCATATGTTTAAAACCATAAGTGAAACTAATAGTTTATCTGAATCTCTTTGGCAGGAACTTTGAGATTGTGGAGCCAGGTATTCACTCTTGCATCCCCAATGGCATCCTAGGGCTGCTGTGCAGGCTGCACTACCCTGGCATCATAGTGAAAGGGGGTCAGAGACAGCCGGCGTGGTCGTGGGAGGACTGGGCGACCACGACAGATATTGCCACAGATGAAAATGGACAGGTGTATGGGAGCAAGGCGCGGCGTGTGGTGGCCGAGCTGTGGGTAAGTCTTCTTCATGTTACATTTATCAATACATCGCATTCAGCAACCACGTTTTGAAATTTCTAGTACATCTCGTGATTTGTGAAGGATTTCTACAAATGGCAGGAGGGGACGAAGAACGCGTGCGAAAACGTGGCTAACACAGCATGTCACAAGCTGGTGACCGATATGTGGTATGAGACACGCATAAGCGCCATCATACAGTACTGGGCAAACAATGGGCGTAGGGTGATGAAAGCGGAGGCGAGAACATTGAAGCTGACTGTGGCACAATTTAACTCGGTAAATATGCAACATTTAATTTTGTAGATGAATTACGCAAAATTTGATCTTCTTATACTTGTTGTCTTTTAGGTGCCTCCGTGGTTTCTAGCCAACAATAATCATTGCTGGGAGATGGTGGTGAAGAAGTGGTTCACGGAGGGTTGGGTGGACAAGCACGAGGCTGGCCGGGAGCACCGTTTGCGGATGCCAGGGGTACCACACCATCAAGGCAACCGTAACCTCAAGCGATACGCGAAGAAATGGGTACGTGTATTCATTTCTTTATTCCAACGCTCAGTTTTGCATAATTTCTAATGATCTTTCTTTTTTCGCAGTCCGAGGTACATGGTGGCCAGCAGCTCACCATGCTCCAGGCCTTTGCTTTGTCCCATAAGGGGAAGGCGACCTCCGATGTCACGTACAACCCGGAGGACCCTCCCTCGACATATTCCAACTCCACCGCCTACAGCTGTCTGAGTGATTATGCTGAGGTGGCAAAGGAGGTGAGGGGGCCAGATTTTGATCCACACACGGAGCCCCTTGATGCAGAGGTCGTCGTGAGGGTGGGAGGCGGCAAAAAGCATGGTAGGTACTCGCTTGCTAACAGCGCCATCGACACGGCCGACGCTCCCACACTCTCGCAGCTTCGAGCTCGACAAACCGATTCAAGCACACCCATATGCCAGCGGCCAAACACTGTACACTTGCAGATGGAGGCATTCCAGGTTATTTCAGTTGCACTCGTCGTTCATTGAGTTTTACGTACGCTAACTTTCTATTCTAACCCCGGGGTCTAATTTTGTAGGCCCAAATGGAGGCAAGGGTCCAGGCGCAGGTCGAGGCACAGGTTCAGGCACACATGCAGGCGGAGCGGGAAAAGATGGAGCAAGAGAATGCAAGGAGATGTGAGGCCTATTATCAATACATGACTTCTTTGGGTTTTCCGCAGCCACCGTTCAGTCCACCACATATTGCTCGTGCCGGTACTTCGACTCCTGTGAGTAACTTCGACAATCACTTAGCACTTTCCAAAATTAAATCTTACTTAACACAATCAATATCTTCAAATACGGTAGAATCCATCGGCAGCATCCAATGAAGGGCCAGTCAATCCAGACATGTCGCTTCCGTTGCCTCAGTGGCCGTCTCCGCACGCCCAAGTGCAGCCGAGTCACTCGTGCCCTCCTCATGGGCCGCAGTGGTGGCCAGGGCCGCTGTGGGGGCCGTCTCAGTCGTGGCCGTGTCACCCTCCGCCGCCGTCGTCCCAGCCTCTGCCGCCGCCGTCCCAGCCTCCGCTGCCGCCGTCTCAGATGCCGCCCTGGGGTTGGCCTTCGCAGCCGCCGGCTCAGCAGACGGCGGATGAGTGAGCGGTATGTATCGTGGTTTGTACGTATCGATTTTGTATGGACTTTTTATTCACATATATAAACTTTGTATCGACTCTTTGTATGAACTTTGTATGACTCGCATCGCATTTGTATGAACTCTGTTATGCATGTAATTGCTTGTAATGTTGATTGTGATCGTATGTTGCTTGTAATAATGTAATTTTAAATTATGGTGACGGCCACGGCAAACGATTGCTCCCAAAATCACACGGCATCACGTTTGGCTTTGCCGTGTGTACGTAGCAAAAAGCACACGGCATCACGTTTGGCTTTGCCGTGTGCGCGTAGCAAAAAGCACACGGCAAAGCCAGAAGCTTTGCCGTGTGCTCGAAGCAAATCTTTGCCGCGTGTTTTTTGCTTCGAACACACACGTAGCAAAAAGCACACGGCAAGGCCAGAAGCTTTGCCGTGTGCTCGAAGCAGAAACACACGGCAAAAGCGTTTGGCTTTGCCGTGTGCCCGTAGCAAAAAGCTCACAGCAAAGCCAGAAGCTTTGCTGTGTGCTCGAAGCAAAAAGCACACGGCAAAGCGGCTGGCTTTGCCGTGTGCACGTAGCAAAAGCACACGGCAAACGCGGGGCGCACCGTAACCGCCGTCAGCCCCTTAAGCACACGGCAAATCAGACGACACACGGCAAAGCGTTTTGCCGTGTGCCCGAAAACTAGCACACGGCAAAGATTGCGTTTGCCGACACTTTATTTGCCGTGTGCATTTTGCCGTGCGCGGCGCACGGCAAATCTTTTGCCGTGTGGATTTTGCCGTTTGCCGTGCGCCATAGGCACACGGCAAACGGTGCAGCCCCCGTAGTGCTGGACGACTGTAATGGACCAAGGCATTATCTTATTGGGCCCTCGTGTTAATTTTCCGTCGCTCGTTTAAGCACTATCGGGTTCGGGTCTGGTTGTTGGTCTTCCCTGTCCCCATGACCCCACCAGTCCGCCTGTTCATCTCCATCTTGAGCTCCACCCCATTTCCCGATCTTGGCCGGCGGAGTCGAAGCAGCTGGAGGCGGATAGGGCGGCGAATCAGTATCTTCGTCGATCTCGGCAATGACTGTTGTCCAGTGGTCAGTAGTTCTTGAAGGACCGAAACGGCGACCAGAGAGGGGGGGAGTGAATGGGAGCCGATAAAAATTCTTTCTAATCGATCCGGCTATTCTCCCAAAACAACTCTGAAACCTCCGAGAACAATCTTGCCAAGATCACGTAGCCACTGTCAAGCTACTGACCCTAGGAACAAGAAACGAGGAGCGGAACTCGAAAAAATCGAAACGAACACCGAAACGACCCGAAACACGGCTCGATCTAACACACCCAGTGGGGGCGGTTAAACAGGCCAGGGGGGCGGTTAAACCGCCTGGGCCTGGGAGCCTCGGGAAAAAGTCAAAACAAAAGTGGATCTCCCAAACCGCTTGAGCTCTTGGGGCGAGATTTTGGTCAGATGATCTAGACCTCCAGTGGAGTGTTTTCCCAAAAGATCTCGGCCTCTAACTCAGTACAACTCCCAGAATCGCAGATCTCGCGAAGAACACCATGACCTCGAGTTCATCCCAAAAATCTCAAATCCAGAGCGATTCTCGGCGTTTGGGGGAAAGGATCAGCAGCAAAAGAGGCACAAGACACTCATACGTGAATCCCCCAAAGAAATCCGAGAGAAAACGCCCTAGAACAAGAAGAACGAAAATTCCCCAAAAATAGCTCCGAAAATACCCACGAAAATAGAAAAAGGAAAGGGAGCTCGGGAAATCAAATCATGGCACAAAGATGAGCAGCACAAACTCCATCACATAACCATGAATTCACCTATACAAAACTAAGAAAGATTCGAAGTAGTTCTAGGTGGAGGGGATGAAGGGGAAAACAAGTTCAAAGTAAAACCTAAGAGATAACTAGAAGAGATGGCAGCCACCAGCCCTGAAGGGGCCTATTAGTAGTCCAAGTGGTGGTGCTCTAAAGACTAAACTACCCCTAAGTGATACATACCCCTCAGGGGCAAATTTGACATTTTGATCTCAGATATTTTCCGGCTCGGGCACCTTCCACTGCAAGCTAGCTTCCCTCCGACACAAGCCTTGCAGTCACGCCGCGTGTCCTCCGGATCGAAGCTCCTCGACGCCGTTCTTGGGCGGCCCAGGGGGGGCGGTTAAACCGGCCCTGGGGGGCGGTTAAACCGCCCCTGTCAGCCCACTCGGCCCAGCTGCCCAAGTTTGCCTCGTCGAGTCCTCGGTCCTTGGTTTTGAGGCCCAAACCAAGGGAAACCGTCTACCGATGATTTTGTGGCAAAATCACCAAACCCCGCGCGCAAACTTCGGTTGTTAGCCGCCACCTTGCGCCGGCTTCTCGTCCGCGTACGAGCTTCGGATGTGAGCCGCTACCTCGCACCGGAACCACGTCCCCTTGCTCGTTCTTGCCAGCATGTGAACCGCACTTGATCCACCGGCCACCGGATCCCTCGAACCAAGCCTACTTGTCTCTCCGCTCCTCGGAGGCCGCCATGGCTAAGACCTTTCGCGCCTGTTCTTCACCTGCACCAATGCAACCAAGCCGCATTCTACACCTGCAATACTTGAGCCAAGGGAAACTGTCAATCCACACCACGTTGTCAATCACTCATCACACCAGGAAGCGACCATCCACCGGTCCTCGGACACACCGGGTCCTCAGTTCTCCCATTCTACCGATGGTCTGTTTTTCTGTGATTTGTTGGATTTTTTAATGCTCACGACCTGATCTGTGGCCTGTTAGTGTTTGCTTTGTCTAATTCCAGTTGGTTTGTGTCCGATCTGTAGCGTTGGATTTGAGATTCTGGAGCCCCTCGCACTTGGTTCCCACTGGCTGCAGCCTCGGCCTCGAATGAGAAGGGGTAGGTGGAGAAGGAAGGGCGCGCCCGCGGAAGCGCCGCCTTGGGCAGGTGTACCAAGGCAGGGTCCTCGACTCCGGCGAACACCTCGCAGTCAATCAGTTGCGATGTCACCACCTCTGATGCATTCCCCTTGAGTCTGAGGTCTGCATCCACGGTTCACGGTTGTTATTTTTTCTTTGCTGCTGTATTTACCCAATCTCTATTTGTTCAGTGTTGTTCTTATATAGTGGTTCGGCTAGTTCATTTTGTTAATGTCAACATTACTGGATCTGTTAATTACTGATAGCCCTTTTCTTTGAATTGATATTACGACAGCAATAGATTAGAAGTTCAGTTACTCCTTTTTATTGGTATTGTTCATGCATTCATCTTGATGTGTGTCCAAGACTTTGCTATAGCTTACTTGGATGCTCCCGAATATGGCTGAGTCCAAGATTATGCTGTAACTAGTCGTTAACCCATGCATTCGCATGGGCTAGTATCAAAATATGTGAAGGCATTGTTTGAGTCTGTTTTTAAAAGTTTTAACTTAATCCTCGAGCTATTTTTTCAATCATGTTGAGCCATGAAGTAACACAATTGAGAAAATTTTGTTCTACAAATTTATATTATTATAAGTAGAGCAATTATCTTTGTTGTGCACTATATATACTATAACTGTTATATTGTCCAAAAACTTACATATAGAGTTTAAGATAAATATTAGATTTTCAAATTACTCACCAGGTTTTTAAAGAGATCTACAATAAATCTTACTTAAAAATAATATATCTTCATTTGTCGACATTGTTTATAAGTTTGTTAATTAGAGTTAATCAATGAGAATAAAGTGACTTAAATTTGAACATTTTATGTAGGTAAAAGTCTATAGACGTTCGCCAAGGAGAACAAAGTGATTGAAATCTATCTAGTTGTTCTTTTAAATAAATCAGTTGCGTCTAGCATTAAATATACTCGAAACAATTCTTAAGCTCTATAGATGCAGCGCTGGAATTTTATATTGTAATTTCATAATTTACAGCTACAGTCTGTGGATGTATTCTGGTACAAAACAATTGAAACAATTGTGGAAAACAAAGACATTGTGATGTTCCTGCCTGGTGGAACGGCTCTGGTCTCTACGTGATGAAACTGCATCAAGGTCGCTAGCGGTTTATGATGCATGTGGATGTGGCGTCCTTCCAGCAGCAAACACTATTCGTAGAGAAGATGCAAATTGGACATGAGGCTACATGGAAGGGCCATTGCAATTTTTCTAGTGAGGTCATCAGATGACATTATCATCCAGGATTTTCGCTTTTCTGTGGTGCTTGAGACAACGTGTGGGGAAGCAGACAAGGGTTATTAATTACCATCATGCTGGAATTGTCACGGTAACAGCTGACGATGCTACAAACTTAATAGTGGGTTAAGGAAAACTGCAATGCATCACCGGTTCTATTTGACTCTTGATAACGTGTTTTGGAAAAGAAACAGAGATTGTTTTTCTATATTCCTTTATGTGAGATCATTCCTTCTTTTCTGGAAGGCTCTCTATAACTAACGTGCAAATGAAAACATTATAGAAAAAGGATATAGGCAGACATGCTTGGGAAAAGATTCCGTAGAGTCTGTTTCCAAATATTTGCCTGCGTGAGATTACTTCTTTCTTTCTGCTGGCCTATAATTTTCCTTTTTCTATATTGTATTCTTCCAACGTGGGAAAAGGGAGGACTCCTTTACGTTGGGCATGTTCCACATTAATTTGATCTGAACCATTAGAGTTCGATCCAATGGTTGACTATTTTTCTTTTTCTTTGATTAATGTAGGATTTTCTAGAGAGTCTGTGATTAGTATAGGTATACTAGTCGTCATCCCGTGCAATCGCACGGCCTGATTAAGTTTACATTATAATACATTAATGTTAATTTAATTCATTCATAAACTTATCAACAAAAGTGGTTAAATTTTGTTAGAATATATTATTTTTGCAAAAAAATAAATATTGGCAATTCATTTTAATAAAATGGTCTAGTCTACTATAGTACATAACAAATATAGTGTCAATATTAATGATTTACGCAAATATGAAACTATGTGTTTTATTACTATGAAACTTATTCATAGTGAGATTAACTACATGTGCACCTGGATTTCTCAATGCGAAGTCAAATGTTTGGTGATTTATTAAAATGTTTGACGGTATTAATTATATTGTATTATGTTGACCAAACATTTGTTTTGAACGATCTATTCATGGTACCTGATAATACTTTTGATATTCCCATCTTAACAACAGCGTAATATAATTGGCATTGACCTTGATGCTCTCCTCTCTGCCATTGCCACACGTTTTCATGTGCAAATATCATATATATATATATAGTTTTACAGGGCAACATATCTAATTCTTTTTATTTTTTTAGGGAACGTATATAAGTTGATTGTGGATAAAATATTATTATTTTTAGCATATGCACGGTATAGGCCAAAATATAAAAGACCCTCATGCTGCTTAATTAGAGAGCTTAGGCTCTTAGCTTGTGAACCCAGAAAAATTAACAATTAGAGAACAAAAGAATGATCTATATATTGATTGTTTCAGTTTCCACCAATCAATGTTTCCCTTCTATAAGGAAATAAGACAGTTTGATATTATTACCCCAACGTTGAAACATTTGAGTAGTCTGCTGCGTGGATGTATTGCAGTGTGGTGATTGGTCTTCAGGATGTCTTTCTCAGACCTTTGATACTGTGTTGAATATGCAGAAATCACCAAATATGTGCCTTCCACCATCATGCCGATCTATACACGGTAAATACCTTCTAATTAGCTCCTGCAATAAAAACAGTTGATGCATCTTGTCACGTGTGTACAGAAACGTATCTCATTATATACAATTATAGTATCAGCTTTGTGTGATCCAACTCCAGGTATAGATGCATGTCTTTGTGTGGTGAAAAAGGCAAAAATCCATTCATGTTAAATGCTTGCATTCATTAATATATAATAAAATGTAAATATTTCATACCTGGGAGAATGCCAGCTTCTTTGATTAGTCTTGTTTTAATTTTTTGTTCTATCTTGTTCTTCCTTATTATTTTCTTCTTTTCTTGTCGGCTTGAAAGCTGCAGCTATGGCACAGCTGCATGACAGGCAAAAGCTTGGAGAACAGAGACATCTCTCGGCTTATGCGACGCTAGCTTCTGTGATCACCCCTTCTTGCAGCTCGACTCAATACATAACCTTGGCCGTGGATGATAGTTTCTGTACCTCTGCCTTAGTCCTGAATCCTTTTTTACTCCATCGTCGCAGGGCCATCGCGTATTGTCGACTCCTCTACGCCTCCATATCGCCGGCCTCCTGCTCTGCTCATCGGGTTGTGGCTCTACAGCTGCAATTCTGCGTGCATTAAGAGATTAATTTGCAAGAGGACAGACCCAAGTAGATGGATATAGGGAATTAACTGGAGATCAAGTTGATTTATATTGGCATATAGAATAACCCTGAAAACACATGGCAGGCATGTACACCCCTTTCAGTTTCCTTTTTCCATCCTATGTATGTGGGAAAGCTCCAGAAAAGCGTATCCAGATGTACCTCAAGTTTCCTTTTCCCATTTTGAAACGTTGCAGAGAAAAGAATACCGCAAGGATCAGATAAATTCTGAGAACATGTATAGAAGCAGGAATATTTTTTTGCCAGGGTGGATTTTCTTTACAACTCTCTAATTTGCACGCTAGTTTTCCTATTTTGATGTCAACCGTGATATGCGAGGGCCTCCAAAAGTTTTGACGGGCCTCTCCAAAAGTTTTGTCTGGTGGAACACGTACATGCACATCAGGAGCCGTGAGGGTATGTCTGGCCTAGTGAATACTTTGGTATGTACTAATCGATGGCATGGTGGGTAAATTTTAAGAACTCTTTTTTCTTTTAGTCTCAGCCATTGAATTTTGCCTCTACAATTGAGAGATGGCTACAAATTTTTCTTTTTCTTCAATTAACGTGGGAATTTCTAAAGAGTCTGTGATTAGTATAGGTATAGATTTGGAATTTTCTGTATGAGTGCTGTAGTATATTTTTGCCGTCAAAACCATGAGCACCTTCCCCTCTCCAGTCCTCCCCTCTTTTCGTTCCTTTTTTTTGTTGCTCCATATACCTGATCTCCATTGTTAAAGGTTGAAGAAGGAGCTCTGCAGCTGGCACTACTCCTTGTGCTTTCTAATGAGTTTGATGGATTGCTACGCGTATTAGTTCAGTTTGTCTGTTTGTTAGCTCTTACTATCAGCAAGGAATTCGATTAGCTAGTTATATACCGGTTGAGCTATTTGTTTGTTTTGGCTCCTACCTGCCATAATAGGTAGCAATGGGTCGGTTATCTTTCTTATATCTACATTCCATTTTTATTTTATATGCATGTTCATAGATGTAATTATTGAACAGATTGCTGTGAGCTCAGGTACCAATTTAAAATTTTACTCAGTATATGAATATTACATCACTAGCATCTCCGTAATTTTAGTATACATGAACTACAAATTTATGGTTTCTTGTTTCAATTTTAATCTATTTATGCAGCACCAATAAAGGGGATGGTATTTACTTCCACATGCTACTCCAAACTCTATATTGTTTTTATAAGAGATGATTAGTCATTGTTTAGTTTATTATTATGAGAAATCATTTTCGTAGAAATTTGTGCTGTCTTGAGGTCCTACATGATGTTAATAGATGCATGTAGGTGCCTTTTAACCAAGGCTGTATACTTCAAAAGCAGCCCATCGAAAGATGCATTTAGTAGGTCCCATAAATGAGTGCTATGGGAAAACTTACATGGATTTAGTTGTGTCTAGATTACCATGACATTCATGATTATTCTTAGATGCATAGTATTTGGAAAAGGGTTCTCATTTTTTAACGACTCGCTGTTTTTGTTTTTTCTTTCCCCATTCAGTGGTCTGAATTAAGTGGTGAGATATCACATTATTCGAGGAACCCCAGATGTTGTAGCCTTCTTCCAGTGTTTTAGGTTTTTAGCCGCTCCTAGCCTTTTTTTAGGAAGAGGAGTCTGGTATGGGTCACCTAGTTCTCCTCATGACATGTCTTTTAAAATACACGTCACTTGTACTATGATCACACCCTCATGTAGTATTATATTTTTTTAGTTTTGTTAATGTAAAATGTTAGACCAGCTTCAATTTTGGTTATTGTACTTTTCTCACATCACTTTTCCACTATAGCTGTATTTGGGATAGTTTTTTCTCAAACAGATTTTACTACTTGTATTTGTAAACACATTTCTCTCTTTTTTCAATACATCAAAATGTTAATGTGGTGCTTGGCTGTTTCATTCCACCTAGAGGTCTTTAGTTTTTTTTTAGCAAATATGATTCTAGGATAGATCCCTCTTTTTATGTGCATTCTTGTTTATGACAGCAACTCTGTGCTCACCATATGTACTGTCAATTTATTGTCATTTATATTTTAATTCAATTAGCAGCCAGTCAGTTAATTAGCTCAACATAACAAGTTTTTTAACAGCTCCTAGCTAGTCTTTTTTTAGGAAATGAGTCAGGTGACCTTGTTCTCCTCATGCCAAGTCTATAAAAATACAAACCACTTGTACTATGGTTAGACCCTCATGTAGTATTATATTTTTCTAGTTTTGTTACTGTAAAATGCTGGAGCAACTTCATTTTGGTTACTGTACTTTTCTTTTTTCATAATAATAGATCTTTTTTTGTACCTGCTGTGTGATGATGCCAAGGAGGGCTTTATATAAACCTGAAACTTGGAACATGTGTATGAGTATTATTTGTTCAAAATTGTTTTGCTCAGATTCACCTAACTTGACATTTTTTTTATTTTCTATCTTCAGTGAGGTATGTTCAAGTTGCATTCAGGATTTTCTTCGATGTTGCCCCTTTGTGTGTACTAATTTGTGGGTTGATTCGAGGTATGTGGGTGATGCCCTTTCTACTCGTGCAGTTGCCTCTTGTTTTGTTCGGTTAGATTTGCTCGAAAGGGGCTAATATTGAAGCGATCTTAAAGCCATGTGTGCTGGTGGTTTGAATTGGTGTCATCAGTTTTTTCACCATCAGCTACAGCGTAGCCATGTGTATTGTTTAGTAACTTGCATTAATTCCTTTTATTCCTTGCAATATAGTCTTTAGTTTTTGTTAGCTGGTAACTAATAAAGTGTTTCTCCCTTTCTTCTATGATGCTTTTGAGTTATTTCAAATTGTTCCTAGGGTCAGTGTTTTATCACAAGCACTTTGGCTACACGAATTAGGTGCATAGTGGTATTGGTTGCCTGGTTGTTGATTTTTTTTGGTTAATTAGCACTTGCGATCGGTGTCATCAAATTACACAGGTGTCATCAAATTACACATTGTATTTTAAACTGATCAAATAGTTGCATCTTTGAACAACAGTGACATTGTGTGTGATAATAACCAACCCAGTTTTTGTTGATCAACAATATCATATCTTTTAAGACTACGTGGCATTGCAATTTCATTCGAAGCCATCATTATTATATTACTGATAGTGTGTGTAACTTTTACTTTATGGCATTGCAAAATTCATATAAAGGTGAGGTCTATGTTTTAGTCTGTACTGATATTAAGGTACTGTAGGTGTATGTCACTTGTTGTACACACATATGGTTCGTGTTCAGTAGTGATAGAGTCTGTCTAAGGCCAATAGGAAGCATATGTTGTCCTGTCCTACATGACTATTGCTTATAAAGAAACTTCATAGCTAATTTTGTGACATGTGAACCCTATCTATGACATTTGATTCTGTAGCTGCCGTTTTTGCAACCTCCGAATGACCCATATGTGTGTGTGTCCATATTCACCTTTTGGTTCTTTCCCTTGCCTTGTGTGTTTATTTTTTTCTATCCATACATGAGTCCGAGATATCTAAGTTCAAGTCTTCTTTTTATTGTCTTAGTATATTTTTAGCTGTACATTAGCATTTTTTAATCGACCTAGGTTTTGTCTTGGATTTGTCTGCATCTTACTGTATGGATACATGCCATTCTCCATCGCAAAGCTCGAGTGGCTTTAATACATGTAAGCTTTCTCTATCCCCTGCTTCTTGGATGCCTTTTGGCAAAATAGTTGCAATTAAAATGGGAGGGAGTTGCATATACTGCTTTCATGATTATCTTGGGTGATACAGACATTTGTTTTGCACAGGAAATTTCTTTGTCTGTGTTCATGTCTTTTTTTTCTACTCGTTGGTGCTTTTGGATTTGTAGTTTTGTGACATTTTTCTCTCCTTTCTTGCTACCTACTATAGATTTCTTTGTTTTCAATTTACATCTATTAGTACATTTGACAGTTAAAATCTCTGTGTGATAATACTTCTTTGTTGCTGGTTTGAACTTCATTCAAAAATGATAATAATATTTGAACTTTTCCTTAAGACCTTACTGATAACACCGTCCATCATAGTCCCTTGAGTTTTCATGATCATAATATTTTGTGAAGTGAAAATAATCCCAAAAATGCAACCAAAGTGAACATCTATTTTACATGATGATAAATAATGATCAAGTCAAGACTTAACACTTCACCGCAACTAAGCAAGATATTGCATTCCATAGTCTTGTTACCCTTGTCATGATTTTCCAGTATTCCTCTTATCGACTAATTTCACTTAATGTTTTGTTCAGCATCGCAACTATTGTTCAACTGCATTAGCAAGAGATGGTGGTGGATTCACTAAGCTATTTTACTTTACAAAAGACATGGTATAGAAATATGAGATTTCACAACCTATTTGAGAAGAACAACATCTTGTTCAATGTATTTGAATACAAAACTAAGCTAGCTTCTATACAGAGAAGTCATGGTATTCAAATAATGATCATGTAAAACATGTTTTAGTAGGAGTAATAGTTTGAGAAGTATATATAGTCAGAGGCAAGTTGTATCTTTTTTTAAAACGGCACCATGACAAGGATGGGAGACAAGTTCTTTAAGATTTCACTACTACACAAACCACTTTCACAAACGGGCTATCACAACCGGTTTTGAGAAAACCGGTTGTGATAGAGCTATCACAACCGGTTTTTAAAAAACCGGTTGTGATGTCGCCTATCATAGCCGGTTTTTCTCAAAAACCGGTTGTGATAGTCGGCCGGCATATCACAAACCGGTTGTGATGCTCACTATCACAACCGGTTTTTGAAAACCGGTTGTGATGGTGAGCATCACAACCGGTTCTTTACTAACACATTTTTGGAGGACAAATTTTTAAATTTAAATTTTGTAAACGACCTCGGATGAACTTTTGACCAAAACGAAAGTTGTAGATATTGAAAAGTTATGAAACATTGTAGTTCACCACTTTTTTATTTGAAGTCATCTTGTCAACCGAATCTAAGTTTGAATTTTTCAAATTTGTAAATTTAAATTTTGTAAACGACCTCGGATGAACTTTTGACCAAAACGAAAGTTATAGATCTTTAAAAGTTATGAAACATTGTAGTTCACCACTTTTTTATTTGAAGACATCTTGTCAACCGAATCTAAGTTTGAATTTTTCAAATTTGAAAATTTAAATTTTGTAAACGACCTCGGATGAACTTTTGACCAAAACGAAAGTTGTAGATCTTGAAAAGTTATGAAACATTGTAGTTCACCACTTTTTTATTTGAAGACATCTTGTCAACCGAATCTAAGTTTGAATTTTTCAAATTTGAAAATTCAAATTTTGTAAACGACCTCGGATGAACTTTTGACCAAAACGAAAGTTGTAGATCTTAAAAAGTTATGAAATATTGTAGTTCACGACTTTTTTATTTGAAGTCATTTAGAGCCTCAAATAAGCAATTTACACTCGGAAAACATTAATATGAGGGGAATCAAAATGGTATATAGACACAAAGACTCTAATGGTGCAGTGGTAGAGGGGGCTACGCAGAAAGCTGAAGTCGCTGGTTCGAATCCCACCGACCACGTAGCACGCGATTTTTCCGCGTAGTCGTGGGTAGTGGCTGATGGTGTCCATCCCCAAATAAATAAAATGTTTTGCTATTTTATTTTGGTTTATTTTTGGTTTAGATGAAGACCGGTTGGGGAGGGCTATCACAGCCGGTTTTGGAGGGCTGTGATTGACTTTTTCTGTAGTAGTGGTTTGGACGGGCAGTTTCTTCAAGCAGAGAACGTATCTTATGCTATAGCGCTCTCAGCTCCTCCCATACTCCCATCTATGCTATAAGGGAGCTGTAGTAGAAAAAAATCCTGCTGCTCCTAAAATCGGTTTCTTACCTGCAATAATGCATGTTCTAGTAGAGAAGGAAAAGATACACTGAGATGCCAGAAAGCACCAGCACAGTACCACTACAGCCCAAACAACGTCCTACCAAACTCTTAAGAACTGCCACACCTCTACTGGGATTTTGCTGAAAACAGATACATGGCGTGATAAAAAATCCAAAGGCACCTAATCTTCTCAGACAAGTATTAAAAAGCTTGATTTCCAATCACAATTCACAAACCGCCATGCCATCGGAAGGAAAAAAAACGCTCCAAAAGAAGCTGTGGATGATTGTCCCTTTTTAAAAATATATAAAAATAATAAAAACAGCCATGCGATCCCCTAGCCTCGATTCCCTGGCCTTCTACAGCTGAGGAAAAGATACACTAGCAGCAAGAAATAGGTTTATTACCTCAAAGCTCAATGCACACGCCTGCTCATGGTCGCCCTTCTTCTCTAGGGTCATCAGAATGTATTGCACTGCGAGACCGAGGCTAAGAAACAATCAGAAGCAAGAAAAGCAATTACAAGACGAGTCGTGTTTTGTGCCTCTACGTGTCGCGTGAAGACTGAAGAATGCGTCATGGCGATTCAGGCAGCATATCTTATTATGTTTTTACAGCTAGTACTTTGCAGTCCCTCTCACCTTTTCGTTTTTCCTCCTGGTTGACTTTTGTTTTCAGTTATGCTCTATTTTCATCCTTTTTCTTATCTTTTTTCGCTATACATTAATCAAATTTACCAAAAATATGTTTTAAGTTTCATTTTATAACTAAAGAGATGTACTGGATTTCGTTATCCGTCGCGCCTCTCTTTTTCAAATATAAATGTGTAAATTTTCCATAGGTTAGAGTTAGATTGTTTTCCGGTTTGAGTGCCCATAAAAACAATCCAATGTTGCAACAAATCTTTCCCCTCTTAATAAAATCCGTTCAATGCAAATTCTAGGGAAGGATAAAAGATACACAGAGATGCTAGAAAACACCACCACATTACACATACTACCAAATGCTTATGAACTGCCACACCTCTACTGGGCAGTTGCTGAAAGTAGAAAGAATCAAATGCTCACTGCACCTTGATTCCCAACTAAAGGTGAGGAAAGAAGTGCTCACTGCAAGGCGTTCTGGTATCAGTGCTGTGTTGGCTATTGACTGATGAAGCAAGATGTGCTGAATGCATGTGGCTTGCTGTTCCTTGCCACGTCAGTTGCTCAGAGCTGAAACAGACCTGTCCGGTCAAAACGGAGCGTCATGTCTTTCAGGTAGCATATCGTTTTACTGCTACTTTTCGCTGCCTCGTTTTGTTCTTCGTTTCGGTTTATGGGGTGTTTGATCCCTCCTAAAGTTTAACCCTTGTCACATCAAATATTTGGATAATGCTTTTGAATATTAAACATAGATTAAGTTCAAAACTAATTTCATAGATTGAGACTAATTTGCGAAATGAATCTGTTAATTCTAATTAGTCCATAATTTGACAATGTGGTGCTATAGTAAATATGTGCTAATGATGGATTAATTAGACTTAATAAATTTTTCACGCAAATTAGTCACAACATCTGCAATTAGTTTTTATAATTAGTTCATGTTTAGTCCTTCTAATTAATATCCAAAAGATACTAAACTTTTGCTTTCAGTTATCATGCTCCATTTTCATTCTTTTCTTTTCCTTTTTTCGCCTCTACATTTGCAAAAAATATATTTTCAAAAAATACATTTCTTTTTAGAATTCAAAGAGATCTGTTGGGTTTCGTTATCTGTCATGCCTCTTTTCTTTAAATATTGTGTAAAGTTTATTATTAGGCTACAGATACTCTTTCCTGGGTTTTTTAAACGGCCATAAAACCAGTCTGCTGTTATAGCAAGAAAATTTCCCCTCTTAATAAAATCCTGCAATGCAATGCATGTTCTAGTAGAGAAGGCAAAAGGTACACAGGGATGCCAGAAAACACGACCACAGTAGCCCAAATAACATCCTACCAAATGCTTAAGAACGAACTGCCACACCACTACTTGGCACTTGCTGAAAACAGAAACAGGACATGAAACTACAAAGACGCCTAATCTTCTCAGACAAGGACGATCAAAAGCTCAATCTCCAATCGCGGATCACCAACGGCGTTGCATCCCCACTGCACCTAGCTTGATCCCCTCCTAAAGCTGAGGAAAAAAAAAATCAGGAGGCCAATAAGTTACCAACATCGACGACTGATCAAGCGTTCTGAATGAATCCACAGGAAGCAAGAAATACGTTTATTACCTCAGACCGAGACGCCTGCTCATGGTCACGCTGCTTCTCCAGGGTCATCAGAAGGTATTGCACGGCGAGGCCGAGGCTGAAAAAAACAATCAAGCAAGAAACACAATTACACGATGAGTCATGTGTTTCTGCGTGTCGTGTGAGAACTGAGAGGAGGGGAGGAGATCACGTACGGCTCGTCGTCGTCGCAGTCGAGGTGGAACTGGTTGTCGCTGCCGCCGTCGACGTAGCGCACCGAGATCTCAATCTTCTTCCCCGACGCCGGCGGATCCGCTGCCGCGTACGTCATGGTAATGGTCACCGTCTTCCCTCCTGGCAGATCGGCGGCCATGGTGGCAGCAGCGGCCGCCAGGATGCCGGCGAGGAGCAGGAGGGAGAGGGACATGTGGTAGCGGCGTGCCATCTCTCTTTGGCAGACTAGGCACTAGGGAGTGTGAGAGCGCTCTTGGTCAAAGCCTAGAGCTGCTTCTTCTAGTGCAAGAACTGTGGGCTGTGGCATGAGCCGAGAGCCGGAGGGCTTATATGCTGAGGGATGGTCACAGCGCTACAACAGAGATGGTAAAGAGCTCTGTGCTGGGCTACTGCCTGCATGGTTTCTACGGCCGTCTCACGCATTGTATGCCTTGCAACTGCTAGCTAGATCACACAGTGATCGACTGCAACTCTGCAAGTGCTTTGACTGCCTGATCAAGTATGAGAGTCGGTGAAACAGGGTGTTTTTGCTTGATTACTGCCTTGGAAGCGTGTATGAGTTGGGAAATCACGCAAAATTTTTAATCGATACACGTATGCACGAAAAAAAAAAAGAGATGTATGCTAGTTGATGGAAGCTATCCTATCCTGCAATTTGTTGCCGTGCCAAATCCTGTAGCCAAACTAGACAACATTGTTTCGCCTACCTGCAACTTCTTGCCTTGCCAAAAAAAAATCCTGAATTCGGAAAAAATTGCCTACGACTACGTGCTACCTAAAAGAAAATTATTTATGTGCGATCTTAGAGATGGTGCAGGCCACAAGAGTGCTGCGTTCTTTCCTGCTTGCTTAATTTTATAACTTCCGGCCGTCATCTCACGCAGTTTGCACTAATCTTCAACAGCCAAACAAAGTAGTACCAACAGGGTTTGTATTGATCAAACACTTGCTACTTTTCTTGCCTGATGAAGTGTAAGTAGCACTGAGACATTAGGGTCGTTTTCACTTAATCTCCTGACAGTTAAAATGGGGTTAATTATTGATAATGTTTTCTATGTGAGATGATGGACCGTGGGCAAGCTCATCTCCTTATTGGCCATACCGTGTAGTAGGCACAAAAGTTCTACTGCTACTTTAGCGTGGGGTGTGGTCAGCCCATTGAATAGAAGACGTGTCTGCCTCCGCAGGACGGCAGGAGTATCGGAGTACCGGCGCTTGCTGACACGGTCCACGCCGCAGCAGGCGGATCGTCTGATAAAGAGTGTGTTGAATGCATGTGGTTTCTGTGTGCTCGCAGGTTTGAAAGTTGAAACAGATTTGATTTTTGTTTCACAGTAAACGCTTGTCTGCAGCTGGAGCTTTGCACCTCCCCACAAATGTTTTTCTTTTCCTATTTTTGGATTCATGCTCTTCCTCCCTTCTCTTCCCCCCTTTTTTCTTTCCTCTAAACCATTCCTTGTTGTATAGATGTAGAGTGATTCAATACCGCGCGCTCATGATGAGAACTCACATCCCTGCTTCACTGAAATCTGGTAGCAATATGTGAAACTTTTAAAATCATGTGTCACACACAGCCTCACAGGAGCCTTTACGCCGGGAGGGCAAGAAAACGAAATAAAATGTTGCCAAACGATCACGTCACTAATGTCGCTCAAGAATCAAGACAAACCCTGCTGGCTGCGATGCCATAACAAGATGAGGCACCAACTCATCTCCTAGCTGCCAATCTCCATTATTACTCAGCTCCGTCGATCCACCAGGCCGTCGGTGGCCTCACAAACTGTATGTGACCGAGTAAAGGCAAGACGCAAACGGCAGCAGCTACCTCCACCTCCATGTTCGTACTGATCGATGAGTTTGCAGTTCACCAGAGCAGATCAGGTAACCTTGCTGCAAAGGAGCATGGCAAGCCCATATGTATATCACTGTTCAATGCCATTGTTGGCAACACCATCAGGGCCAGAGTGCCGGTTGCATAGGCCGTTTCTTTCTTCGTTTTGAATAATGGTTTTATCCCTTCTAAAATCTCATTATCCAGATTTGTTTGAGCTTCTGGGTCTAGGCTCATAGGAGGTAATTGGAGTATGATGCCTGATGAAGCGTGAGTAGCAGCAGCTTGAACATCATGGTCGTTTTGGCTTAATTTCCTGACAGTTAAGACGGGACCAATTGATGATCATTGCAACTATGCTTTATTTCTATGGGATAGGGACTGTCAGCAAGCTGATCTCCTTGCCCATATTTTGCAAGCTACTTCAAGCACTGTTCCTAGCAGAGTAGCAGTATGTGCTTGTGGTTGTGGTCAGCTCATCGAGCCTTTTCTGCCTCAACTGTCGCAGGAGTATCGGAGTACAAGAGGCGTGCTGACAGTTCCACGCAGCAGCCAAATTGTCTGACAAAGAGTGTGTTGAATGCATGTGGTTTCTGTGTGAACAGTAAGACCCAGACGGCAGCTGTCTCCATCTCCATGTCCGTGATCGGTAAGCTAGCTTGCAGTTTGCCAGAGCAAGAATCAGAGGTAATCAAGCTGCAAATCAACATGACAAGCCCATGTGTGTGACCAAAGTGAGACGGTTAGAAGAGATCAGATTGCATGAATCGGGGCCAGAGTGCCATTTGCGTTGACTGTTTCTTTCTTCTTTTTAATAATGGTTTTATCCCTTCTAAAATCTCATTATCCAGATTTGTTCGACCTAATGGGTGTTGACCTATTGGAGTATGATGCCTGATGAAGCGTGAGTAGCAAAACATCATGGTTGTTTTGGCTTAATTTCCTAACAATTTGGATGGGGAATTGGGGACCAATTGATGATTGATGCGAATATGTTTCATTTCCATGGAAGAGGGACTGTCAGCAAGCTAATCTCCTTGCCCATATTTTGCAGGCTACTTGAAGCACTGTTCCTAGCAGAGTAGCAGTGCTACTTCAACGTGGTTGTGGATTGTGGTCAGCTCATCGAGCCGTGTCTGCCTCATCTGCCGCAGGAGTATCGGAATACAAGGCGTGCTGACAGTTCCACGCACCAGCCGAATTGTCTTACAGAGTGTGTGCTGAATGCATGTGATTTTTGAAAGTTGAAACGGATTTGTTTGTTTCACAGTAAATGCTTGTTCATTCATACATGCGAGCTTTGCACCTTCACTTTGCAAATGTGTTGTGTTTTTTTTTCCCCATGAACCAGCTCCTTCGTTCCTCCCAACTACACTGTCCTGCAAACATTTTCTTGTTGTAGAGTGATTTAATATTTCCTTTTAGGGTTTCATTAGCGCTCTTGATGAGGATTCTCATCCCTGTTTCACTGAAACTTAGCAGCAATATGAAAAAAAATCTGTAAATAAGAACAAGAACAAATGAATGCCACGCAGGAACCTGGAGGTGATCTCCACGTCATTTAAGGCAAGAAACCAAGACATTTGCTCCAAAGACACTACCACAGAACAGAATGGCCCACACACTAAATTACCTGACAACCAAACCACTTCACTAATCTCTTTCAAGACAAACCCTACTGGCTTCGACGCCACAAGAACAAACAACTAGAACAGCTTAACACATGACACACGAACTAGATGCGGTTGAGGTAGGCAGACTCCTCGACGGTGGCCGGCTCGATGGAGCCGGGCTTCTTGGCGCGGTACTTCTCCGACCAGCGGTCGAGCCACTCGGACTCCTCCTCGGTGGGGTACGTGACGCTGATCCGGAGCTCCGTCCCATCGTCTGAACCACCCGCCGCTGCTGCGATGGCGAAGGCCATGGTGAGGCCGGCGAGGAGCAGGAGGGATATGGGGACCTGGCGGGACGGCTGGTGAAGGCAACGAGGAGCCATCTCACACACTTGCTAGTCTCGTGGACAGGGCCTTGTGCAGAGTCTAGTGGTGCTACTTGCTTCTTCAACTGAAGTGTTGTGGCTGATGTGGGCTGTGGCCAGGCTTGCTGTCCAAGAGCTGGAAATATATGGATGGAGAAGACAAGATGGGGCGCAGAGCTTTGTGCTCTACTGCTTTGTGTGACCGTCTCATTCTCACGCAGTGTGTGCCTTTCAACTGCTAAAGAGTACCAGCAGCGTGAAACAGTGGAAAAACAACCAGCAGATGCTGGTGTTGAATGCATGTGCCTTAATCGCATGGCACATCAAAATGGGGAGCATGCGTTTTCTTTTTATGTGACAATGTCAGCTTGCTCACCTTGTACATGTGTTGGCATGCATGTTGCTTCATCGAAAGAATTCAAAATAAAACGAAGTGAGGAAAACTCAAACAAAAGAGTAAAAGGGCACTCACCCTTTTCCTAAAAATAACTGTTAAAATTTTCCAGTGGACCCTATGAAGACAAAAATCAAGAAGTGATTTACAAAGTAATGAGCTATTTTGTTCTGAGCCGCATCGAAGCAACATGCATGCCAACACATGAAGTGGTATGAAGACAAAAATCAAGAATAGATGAAGTGGGAAACATGAAGTAACTGCAGCTAAATTTACAAAGTAATGAGCAATTTTGTTGTGAGCTGCACCGAAGCCAACGTGTGTAACATAAGATATTATAATCTAATTATGTTACGAAATTGTGAACCAAACACCATCAAGGTTCTTCTTGGGAGAGCAAGAGCCAATGTCAATTCTAAAAAAAAACAAATGCTTGGTGCTTTTTTAGCTAGAGCAGCACTTTTGACTAAAATCTTGTCTTGGTATATACATATATATAATCATCTCTGTTATTCCTCACATAGAAAAAAGACCGTTGGCCTCTCCGCGTCGCTCCCAGGCGACGGGAGTGGCGACCGCCGCTCCAAGCTAGAAACCACCACCGGCCAGCCATCTCCGGCCGTCGTCTCTGCAGCCCGGAGAGGCGCGGCGGCGGCGGCCAGCGGCGGCGCTGAAGCCGGCCCAGCCGCAGCCCGCAGACCCTTCATCCTCCTACACTCCCCACTGAAGCTTTGTGTAGTTTTTGAAATCCCGGCGACAAGCATCCCTGTGTGGCAGTGTTGAGCTCGCCCTACTCTACTCCTCCAGATCCGGCCTCTTTGCTCCAAGAACTAGCCCCTGCGTGCTGGAATCTTGCGGGGACAGAGAAAGGAGTGCAGTCCGGCCAGTGGCGTGATCCACCCCCTCCCGGCTGGATCTTGCGCGCGGTGCCCCTCCTCTCCCCATCCTGCGCGTGGTGCTGCCGGCCATGGCCCCGGCGGCCCCTTCTGTTTCCCCCCTCCGAGCAGTCTTCTCCGGTCAGATCCGGCCTATCTCGGGTTGGATGTGGCCGCTGACAGGGGGATGGAGCGGCCTCAGCCGGGCATACTCCAATCCGTGTCCCAGTCGGCTGGCGGCTGTGCCCCCAGATCTACGTCATCCCCATCGGCGGCATCGTATACGCTGCTGCCCCCGGTAACCTGGCGCTCGACAAGCTCGCCCTGGTCAATGGAGCCCGACGTCCATTCATCTACAAGCAGGCCGGCTACAGCAACAGTAAGCCTCCTCCTCTGCTCAGGCCAACTTCAAGGCTAGGAGTTGCTTGCTCATGATGGCCATCCCATGACGTATATGTGCCGCTGTTCTCCTCACTGCTCGAGTCATCAAGGATTCAAGCAGTGGGCCGATGGGCGTTCGGTGCGAGGAGTTAATGGCGAAAGCCATTTCTAGTTTTAAACTAGTGCTCACTTGAACTCTGCCTTCGCCAAGCCACAGAGATAATGCAGGCAAAGGTTGGTTGCTGTCATCGTGGTCCGTCGAGTGTCCTCCATTGGCGTCTCTGCTTCGTCGACGCTCTCTCTGTTGGTGGTGCCAAAAAATCAAATGCCGGGTGGTGTTTCCACCGCTTCCACCATTCAACCTCAAGGATTCATCCCCTTGCGCAGCGTTGGAGGGTGGTACGTGCGTGTGCCCGGATGAGCTGTCGGCGTCACTGTCAGCTTCGAAAGGGAGGTCGTTGTTTCCGGTGAGCTTGGACTTGCTCATCTTTTGCCACCTTTAGTCCCCATTTCGTTGCGTGGTCCCTCGGATGGAGAGCGTGCAATGGAGAGGCGTAGCTACGAGGGGTGGCGGAGGGTGAAATGGTCGGCGCATTCGGCAAGTATGCTGCTCGGTGGTGGCACAAACCGGCAATCGGTGGCCGCTTTTGGCTAGTGTCACTATTTATCTTTGATTGCTCACGGTTGTGTTTTTCTCATTTGCTATGTTTGTTGTACTCTGTTACCCCCCCCCCCCCCCCAATGTAATTCTCCTCCAATCCCTTAAGATTGGAGACATTGTAACCATTCCATCACCGGTCTAGCCGGAATTTGTGGTAATGAAATTTAGGTGGGACTTTTCGTCCCCCGATGAACACTCAAAATAATATATAATCATCTCCTCTAATTCATATGTATTATATTAGGAGAAATGATAAAAAAATATATTATTCTCCACTTTGATCCGCATTGTATAGGACGGCAATGATATTCAACCAAACAAGACATGAGCATTGGATACCTTTCTAATTCTACTCAAGTGTAGGTCCATTGGGCATCTAGTGTATAGAACCGGCCCGTTTCTTAAAAGGGGTCTACAATAATTTGATTTCACATGTTATATTTGTCACAATTTATATAACCTTGGGTTGGGTTGGATCCATTAATTAGCCCCACACCCATTCCTCTTTCTCTCTCCCTTGGTAGTCTCGTGGACAGGGCCTTGTGCAGAACCTAGTGGTGCTACTTGCTTCTTCAACTGAAGTGTTGTGGCTGTGGCCTGGCTTGTTGTCCAAGGGCAGGAAATATATTGATGGAGAAGACAAGATGGGGGCAGAGCTTTGTGCTGAAGATCCTAATGCTACTACTTCTTCGTCTCAAGTGTTGTGGCCTGGATTGTTGTTCAAGAGCTGGAAATAAATGGATGGAGAAGAGAAGAGAAGAGAAGAGAAGACGGGGCAGAGCTTTGTGCTCTACTGCTTTGTGTGACCGTCTCTACTCTCACGCAGTGTGTGCTTTTCAACTACTAAACAGTACCAGCAGCGTGAAACAGTGGAAAAAAGGGAAAGCAAAACAACCAGCTCTCCAGCAGGCAATGGTGTTGAATGCATTATGCATGTGCCTGAACCGCATGGCACACAAAAATGGGGTGCATGCAATTTTCATGGAACAATATATGACCTTGCTCACCTTGCACATGTTGGCTTCATGTAAAAGTATTCAAAAGAAAAAAAAAAGTAAGGAGAACTCAAACAAAGAGTAAAAGGGCACTCCAACTTATCTCTAATTGTCAATTTTTTTCCAGTGGACCCCATGAAGACAGAAAAACTAGAAGTGAAGTGGGAAACATGAAGTAACTGCAGCTAAATTTACAAAGTAATGAGCTATTTTGTTGTGAACCGCATCCATGCCAACATGCATAACGTACGGTATTATAATCCAACTATGTTACAAAACTGTGAACCAAACACCATCAACGTTCTTCAAGGGAGAGCAAGAGCCAATGTCAATTCTCAAACAAAAAAAAAAGAAGTTCTAGGTACCTTTTTAGATCAGCACTTTTGTCTAAAATCTTGTGTTGATATACACATGACGGTCTCCTCCATTTCATACGTATAAGGAGAATTATTAAGGAAATTAGTTTATTCTCCACTTTGGTGCCCATTGTATGGGACGGTAACGATATTCATCCAAAACCAAGACATGAGCATTGGGAACCTTTATTCTAATTCTACTGTACTGCAGGTCCATTACTACTCCACAGGGGGTTGCAGGGATAAAAGAGGACAGTAACCTCCTCTGATATGCACAGCTGTAGTATAGAATCGAAACAGAGTATGCTTGCAGCGATAGCAAGTGGTAGCAGCTGAAGAATTGCCACTGCTACACGTATGATTGGTCCACTTGTTAACCGGGAGCAATTGCACTACACGATGCAAATGATGGAAAAGATCATGGATATCTCTGTTGCTGGCCGGCCAACCAGTGAAGACTGGAGTATCAAAAAAAAAAAAAAAGCGAGACCGAGGCTGAAAAACAATCTGAAACCAAGAAAAGCGATTACATGACCAGTCTTGCAGCAAGCTCGCTCGAGCGTGTATGTGCATGTGTCTCTGACTCTTTGTGGTTCGTGTGAGGAGGGATGAGAAGAGATCACTTACGTCTCGTCGTCGTCGCAGTCTAGGTGGAACTGGTAGTTTCTGCCGCGGCCTCAAGTGGGATGGGATTGCAGTCGCCGACTCACACAGTTCAGGTGTGTTTTTGTCAGGGGCAGAGCTCAAGCTTGTTATCGGGTCCGCCGACCCCGACGAATTTTGTCAAATCAGTGGTAAATCACTGTTCTTAACCGTTAATCATTCTTATGACCTTGGCCACTCATGCAAAAGACCACGGTGCTCTTTCAGTCTAGTTTCGCCCTTAGTTCTTGTAGTTGGTGTTGTAGGCGAAGGTCGTCCACTTCCAGCGTCGATGACCTTCGCCAACAACGAGTGGACGACTTTCGCCTACAACACCAACTACAACAACACCCCGATGTGCACGGCGTTGACGACCCAGCCAGAGTACCTCGTCGGCGCCCAAATCGACGGCAATGGCGGAAAGCACGAGGCGGTGACGGCGCTGAACAGGGAGAATCCAAGTGCGCGATTGAGTGATTGTTAACATCCTTTCCGCCTTGCGCTTTCCGCCATTGCCGTCGACCTAGACGCCAAGTGATGCCGGCTGAGAAGCAGGAGGGACAGAACAGGTGGTAGCTCCGCACCATCTCTCTTTGGCAGATACGCACTGGGACATGAGTGAGTGGTCTTTGCACAAAGTCTAGAGCTTCTTCTTCTTCAACTGCGGGAAGTGAGTGAGGCATGTGCCGAGAGACCGAGAGCTTATATGCTGAGGGAGGATGGTCACAGAAGCGAGATGGTAAAGAACTCTGTGCTGGGCTGTTGCCTAGCTACATGGTTTCTAGCTACGGCCGCTGTCTCACGCATTCTACGCCTTGCAACTGCTAGATCATTGCCCTGTTTAGATGTTTCGCGAAATTTTTTTCGAGTATTTTCCCTCACATGCATGGCATATTAAATGTAGTCGAAAAAATAACCCATTATATGGATAGAGTGTACTTCGCGAGACGAATCTAATGAGCCTAGTTAGGTCATGATTAGACAATAAATTGCTACAGTAAACATGTGCTAATGACGGATTAATTAGACTCGTTAGGTTCGTCTTGCGATTTACTGACATAATCTGTAATTAGTTTTGTAATTAGTCTATATTTAATACTTCAAATGTGTGCCCGACATACTCGAAAAAAATTTCGCGTTTCATCTAAACAGGGCCCATGTTGTGAGTGACTGCGGTGTGGGTCCTGAAAAGGCGGCAGCTTTTCAGAACAGTGCTTCGACTGCTTGATGAAGTGTGTTGAGTCGGCGAGACATTGCTTGACTGCCTTGGAAGAGTGAATGAGTTAGGAAATCACGTGATAGTTTCACTGATCTAATGCATGTATAGACGTATGGCGCCGTCAAACTAGGCAAAAAAACAAACAAAAAGAGAGATGGTACTAGATAGAAGCTATCCTAGCATGCAGTTTGTTACCGTTCAAGGAAAGGGTTCCATTGTGCTCTACTGCCTTTGTGTGTGACCTTCTCACTATCACGCGGTGTGTGCCTTTCAACTGCTAAAGAATACCAGCAGCGTGAAACATGAAAAAAAAAAGAATAATAGAAACAACCAGCGCAGGCACTGCTGTTCAATGCATGTGCCTTAACTGCATTGCACCTAAAAACGGGGAGCATGGATTTTTCATGGAACGATATGACCTTGCTCACCTTGTACATGTTGGCATGTTGCTTCATCGAAAGCATTCAAAATTAAAATAAGTAAGCGAATCTCAAACGAAAGAGTAAGAGGGCACTCACCCTTATCTCTAAATAATTGTTAACTTTGTGCAACGGATCCTATATATGAAGACAAAGATCAAGAAGTGAAGTGGGAAACATAACTGCAGTTAAATTTACAACATAACCCGCAAATGTTTTATGTAAAATGGTGACATTTTTAGGGGCAGGTCATGGCATGGCGCGCCCCTGAAAATGATTTCCAGGGGCCGCCCTGGAAATGATTTCACACAAAAAAATCATAACTTTTTTATATGACCTCAGATGAAGATAAGTTCTATATGAAAATTGTAGAGCTCGACGAGATCTAAAACTTTGACGTTGATAAGTTTTTCATTTGAGAATGTTAAGTGCTCCAAAATATTATTATAAACCAACCCTCTCATATTGAAATATAGACTTTGTTGAGCCAAAAACTTGTTGGGCCGGCCCATATATGGTTGGAGGAGTGGGCTCTCCAAAATATAAATTAACAAAATATGATCTTGGGTGAATATAAAATTATTTTAATTAGAAAAAAGAGGAAAACACAACCTATTTCATGTCGTCTCGGATGAATATATTATTTATGTCAAAGTAAAGTAAGCATTGTTTTATCCTCTCCTTCTTTCTGTAAGTGAGAGGATAAAACCATACTCTATTTTGTATGCACCGTTTTATCCTCTCCTTTTTTTAAGTGAGGGGATGAAACCGCACTCTATTTTTTGTATGCACCGTTTTATCCTCTCCATCGTTTTGTAGGTCAGAGGATAAAACGGTATTTTATTTTTTGTATGTAATAGAAAATTTAAATATTATTAGAAGTGCTTTTCCCATTCTTCTTTAGGATAACGAGTTGTTGCAGTTAATCATCATTAACGATTAATTATTGATTCGCCTTTTTTGGACACTTTGTATGCATGCAGGGTGCAGTAAGATATATAGCAAGCTAAGGAGCGGGCGAGCATGGTCAATAATAAAAGATCGATCCCTCCATCCAACTGCAGATTACTTCTACGTACTAGCATGCACTTTGTAATGCTACTACGCAGTACATATATGAGTGGGTTAATTATATAATTACTCGAGTTCATCAACGCCTCCTGTAATTACTCGTGTCATGTCACATTCACATTATTAAATAGACAACCATCTCAAATCCTGACACGTGACGAGAAAAATCGAAAGTAGCAGAGAAGAAACAAGCGGAGGAATCAAATCGAACAGCCCACTGTGATCATACCTGCACTGGTCAAGACCTGCAAAATCGTCAAGATTAATTTCAAACTTGTATGCATCGTTTTATCTTCTCCTTTTTCTTGTAAAAGAGAGGATAAAAAGTTGTTCTATTGTTTGTATGCATAGTTTTATCCTCTTCTTATTCTTGTTAGTAAGAGGATAAAACGGTGCTCTATTTTTTTATGTACCGGATGATTGCTCATTCATATGGTCACCATATATTTTGTATGCACCGGATAAATTGATCATTCATCCTGTCAACACTTTTCAACACTTTGTATTTTGACCATATCTTTTAACTCCGGAGTCCAATTTTGATGATATTGGATTCTATGGAAAGCTTATGAAATTCTATGCAAGCTTATCCTAAAATCCATCCTATTTTATCAAACCAAAATGTAAATATTCATGGGACAAGTCTACTAATGTGTGTATGTGTATGTGTATATGCCAATGTAGTAGTAATATATTTGTGATTATATTAGTGAATGTATTTTTTGAATATAAACTTTTTATATGATCTCATTTGAGCTGGTTATTTATTCTAAATTATCATATTTAGATACTAAATTTCCTAGAGAAATAGTGTGTGTATATGAATGTAGTAGGAATATGTGTGCGATTGTACGCAAAAGAGTTAGTAGATGTATTTTTTGAATACAAACTTTTTTATATGACCTCATATGAAAAAGTTATTTATACTAAAGTTGTACATCTAAACAAAATATAAAACTTTGTAGTTCAAATTTATTTTATTTGAAATTGTCTGTTACTACAAAATATCATTATAGGTAATCATATTTCAAATTTTAAAATTTTAAAATATTCAAATGACATTGGATGTAAAAAGTTCTATACCAAAGTTGTAGATCTCGACGAAATATGAAACTTTTTATTTTACAACTTTTTTATTTGAGCTCATCTGAACATCTAAAAAGTCATTATAAAGCAGTCAAACAAACACACCCTTCCACGTCACCAATCCAACCACTCAAATGCTGCCCTCCTATTGGTGCTCACCCCCTCCCACAGATTCAGCCCTCTCCCCTTCCTTATCCTCTTCCTCCCCCTTCCTCTCCCTAACCACCTCTCTCTCCCGTCCATTCTCTCTCACAGGTCACGGCTCTCAGGCGGCAGGCGGCGCGCGGCGACGACGCCTGGGACAGCGGCGGCACAGGTGACGGCAGCGCGGGGGCAGCAGCGGCACGGCCCCCAGCGGCGGGAGCAACAGGCGGCGGTGGGAGCAGCGGGCGGCCACAGCGGCGGCGGCGGCAGCAGCAGCGGCCGGAGCGCCGGAGCAGTAGGTAGCGGGCGGAGCAGCGGGACGAGCAGGCGGCCGCGGGCACGGCGGTGGCAGCAAGCCGGAGCAGCAGCAATCACGGCGGCGCGCCGGCCGGCGCTCGGGGCCGCAGCGACGGCGCTCCCGGCCGGAGCTGCAGGGCTCGAGGCCGGGCCGCGGCGACGGCGCCCCCGGCCGGCGAGCGGCGGTGGCTCCCGGCCGACCCTGGAGCCCCGCGGCGGCGGCGCCCCCGGCCGCCGAGCGGTGGCGCCCCACGGCCGGCAGGGACCCGGTGGCGAGCCGCGTGTTTGTTTTTTTCTTTTTAATTTTTTTTCATTTTTTCAGTTTTTTAATTTTTTTAATTTATTTATAGGGGCGGGCGATGGCGTTACCCGCCCCTGGAAATAACCATCACCCGCCCCAAAAAAGCAATTAACCCGCCCCTGCAAATGATCATTTTTACCGGCCAAAAGCAGGGGCGGATTTTGAAGCCGCCCTGCAAATGCCCGTTAACCCGTCTCTACAAACGTTTTATGTAGTACTGTTGGATACCTTCTTACTATTACTAATTGGAGACTTTTTTTAAGCCTCCACATTAAGTTACCTAGGATCTTAGGCGGACACTCTAGAATTAGAGATTTGTTTTTCAAGCCTCAAGGTTAAGCCACCTTATGGTCCTAGGTGGGCAATCTAGAAAAAAAATTAATCTAGAATAATCCCATATATTTATGCCTAATTATCCCTTAAATCTCTCATTCGTATTCCGTCCAACTTATCTTGCCGGTCACATCTACCAAGCTAATCTTTTGTCATTATTCTCTCTTCTATAATTTAATTATAGAGATAATCTATCCCAAAGGATGTAGTTGTGTGTACTTAAAAATAAAAACAGAGCTCTCGTCTTCCTCCTTAATTAACCGATCTACGTGATCTCACATAGTAAAGCACATATAAGCACTTGATCTCAACGAAATGTGAAAAAAACTAGAAAAGCAAATACAATTTATCCATGTGAATGTGAAAATGTATCTCCACATCATGTGAGGACGAAATATCCTTGAGGGGTCGTCATCTTGCATGAAACTGTTCATGAGCTACACCGTAAGAAACAGAGTGGAGTCATTTTTAAGATTGACTTTGAAAAAGCATATGATAAAGTACGATGGTCGTTCTTATTGCAAACGCTTCGGATGAAAGGTTTCTCATCCAAATGGATATCTCGGGTGTATTCTTTTATATCAGGTGGAAGTGTGGCAGTTAATGTTAATGATGAAGTCGGGTCTTAATTCCAAACTAGGAAAGGTCTTAGGCAAGCTGACCCTTTGTCACCAATTCTCTTTAACATTGTTGTCGATATGCTAGCAATACTAATTAACAAAGCCAAGGCAGACGACCAAATAAGTGGTATGGTGCCACATCTAGTTGATGGCGGCTTATCCGTACTATAATATGCTGATGATACTATCATCTTCATGGAACATGACCCAGAGAAGACTCGCAACATGAAGTTATTTCTATGTGCCTTTGAGCAACTTTCGGGTTTGAAAATTAATTTCCATAAAAATGAAATTTTCTGCTTTGGCGAAGCAAAAAATTATGAGGCCAGCTAGAGTTATTCAGATGTAATCCAGGAACATTTCCAATGAGGTATTTGGGTATTCCAGTTCACTATAGGAAATTATCAAATGCTGATTAGATAAAAGTTGAAGAACGTTTTGAAAAACGGCTCACCGGCTAAAAGGGTAAAAATCTGTCAACGAGAGGACGACTGACTTTGATTAATTCAGTACTTAGTAGCCTACCTATGTACATGATGTCCGAGAGGATGACTGACTTTGATTAATTCAGTACTTAGTAGCCTACCTATGTACATGATGTCCTTCTTCGAAGTTCCTAAGGAGGTTCTAAAAAAATGGATTACTTCCGATCACGATTTTTTTTGGCAATGTGACGATCATAAACGAAAATACCATTTAGCCAAATGGGATATCCTGTGTCAACCTAAAGAACAAGGTGGACTAGAGATACATAATCTAGATACTAAAAAATACAGCCTTACTTAGCAAATGGTTATACCGCTTGCTGACGACAGAAGGTACTTGGCAACAAATCTTACGTAATAAATATCTAGATTCCAAGCCACTAGTACAAGTACAGTGGAAAAGTGGAGACTCCCACTTTTGGGCGAGTCTAATGAAGGTTAAACATGATTTTTTTTCAGTTTGGGACATTTGTCATTAAAGATGGGTCACATATAAGGTTTTGGGACGATAGGTGGTTGGGAAATAGACCACTGCGGGATCAGTATCCTAGTCTTTATAATATAGCCCGTCGAAAACATGATACGGTGGCAGAGGTTCTGGGCACTAACCCGCCAAACATCTCATGGCGTAGGGACCTTATCGGTAACATATTGGTAATGTGGAACGATCTCCTTCCACGAATTGCTAATATTGTTCTAAGTCATGATGAAGATGAATTTCGCTGGAACCTACATCAAAATGGAGAATTCTCAGTGAAGTCTCATTATTTTGCTTTGATCTATAATGATGTCCCAAATATTAATAAATGGCTTTGGAAATTAATGGTCCCACTAAAAATAAAAATATTCTTATGGTACCTACGTAGAGGTGTTATCTTAACAAAAGATAATCTAGCTAAGCACAACTGGCAGGGCAGTAAACAATGTTGTTTTTGTCACAAGGATGAGACGATTCAACATCTGTTTTTTGAGTGTAAGCTTGCTCGAATGATTTGGGCAGTTATATATGTAGCTTTTGGTATTTCACAACCCCGTAGTGTGTCAAATATGTTTGGCACATGGCTTACAGGGGTTAATCATAACCTAAAACCTCTAGTGTTATTTGGAGCAGCGGCTACATGTTGGTCATTGTGGTTGTGCAGAAATAGCGTGGTATTTAACATTCTTTTTTCATGTTATTTTCTCGATCACACACTGGCTTCGTACATGGGCTATCCTACAGAAGCCTACTACACAGGATTGGGTTGTAGCGGCATCTCAATGCTCGGCACAAATGGCCAAGTTTTTTTTTACCCAGGCACATGGGTGGCGGTCTAGTCTTGGGATTGAAAGTCATTAAACTTGCATGCTTTCTTGCTTCTTTTTATGTAAGGCTGTGTACCATTTTGGTAGAGGCAGGAGCTCTTCAAGTTCTGTTGTATCACCTTGATGTAACGTTGCTTGAAATTAATAAATCTTCACATTTTGAAAAAAAAGTTTCTACATGTCAACGTGCGGATCTACCTGTTAATTAGGTGTGGCCATTATATATACAAGCAAGATCTTTTCCACGCACGGGCAGGTGTATTCCAACATTTGCTTTTTCTATTTTGTATCCCAAGACGATCTGTTAATTAGGTACACGGCCACTATATATAGAGGCAAGATCTTTTCCAACATTTTTTTCCCTTTCTCTTCCAAGGCCGTCTGTCCGTGGAAGGCCACCGAGGTACCAATGTCTTCCCGTGATCATGGTGTTAGCACAGAATAATCTTTGTGCACGGATATTGCACCGAAATTAAACTACTACATGATCATGTGTGTTTTTGAATGTCGTCTTACCCGAATCTACTTCCCGATTTGCTTCTTTCATCAATAGGACTACTGCTACTCAATAAAAATTTATGATCCACCTCTGAACCTTCTTCTGGAACTGTGTTATTCGTATTGAATCTTCAAACGCTACGACTCCCAAGGTATGATCAACATGCCTCCTGATATCTATCTGTGTTACTTCCATCTTCTCTTAACTTAAGGGGTTAATAAGTATTTGTGGCTTGAGAAAGAGAGCATGCTATTTGGTCATGAATTTTTCATGACCCGATTAGTTGTGTATCTACGCGAATTTTTTTGCAGAGAAAGCAATGGTGTGACATTGGCGAGCATAAATACGTAATAGAAGAACTAAAACGATGATTGATCAGCATCAATAGATCTGCATGCTTTAAATTGAGCCTTGCGTGCATGATTGCAAGCTACTGGCCGTAGAAAAAGACCTTATCCATTGAGGCATCATGTGCACGTGCTCCTCGCACCTATTACTGTCACGATGCTTGGAAAAATTCCTAAAAACAATCCAGTTAGTAGCTTCAGTAGAAACAATCTGATTTTACTTAACGACAATAGGAGGCCTATTGTTTTTTCTTTGCCACATAAAAAACGCATACAACATAGTTACTCCTTTAGTTATCTTGCCACTATGAGTGCTTCTAGGCAGGACAGGACAATGTGTTTTAACTTTTGAGGTTGACAGTTAGCATAGCTGACTTAATACCAGCAGTGTACTGCAACAAAATTGACTGGTGCTCCATGCTGTAGTCACTGGCTTTGCAGCAAGTCAACAGTTTCGCTAACAACCCCGTGTGCCTCTCATGGGGTTCTGAATTTAGGAAGGTTTCAATTTAAGGTTTAGAACTAACAATGTCTATTTTGATTGTAGATACCTACATGGTTCAGTTCCAAAAGAGGGGCCTATGACATGCCTATATTCTCAATGCTCTTAAAGATGTATTGATCTCATTCCCCAATTATGAGAAATAATGCTCATTGATATATTATGTATTATTTAAGTTATATAGAGTATATGCGTAAAAAATATGTGAGCCTTCCTATGACGCTATAACTATTAAGAAATCAACACATGCAAAAAAGCACCAAAAAATGTTCACCCTTATTTTAATAATAACTTATAATATTAATGTCACCTAAAATGTTCGCCGTCCAGTAGCACGGGTTGTGGACTAGTTATTCTAATTCTACTATGGTGCAGGTCCATTATTCCATATGGGAGCAAGGATGACGAGGACGAGGACATCCTAAAGCAGAAGAAGATCGAGGCTTTATTAGCTTTGTTTTGATCAAAACACTTGAAACATTGTATATATGTATATATACGTGTAATACTTTTTAGTGGGCTAAATATGTACATTATCATCGTAACGTAATACTATTTTATACGCACAATAAAACAAATACGCATTACTACAGGTTGGTAACATCAACTGGTACTAAACTGTGTGCCTAGCCGTGCGGAGTGGGCACGCAGTTTAGTACCGGCTGGTCTAAAGTGCCGTATTTAGTACCGGTTTCACAACTAGTACTAAATTGCATGCCAATTCAGTCTCAAAATGTAGTATCGGCTGAGAACTGGTACTAAACGCGGCTTGCCAACAGGCACTGAAGCTCGCTTTTTCTACTAGTGAAAGATTATTCGTTGATTGATGCTAGATCATTGTATTTTCACTCTACAAATGTTTTTCTGTTCCTCTTTTATTGATGAACAGGCCCCTTGGTTCCTCCTCAATACTTAGGGCAAGTACAACACTAGAGACAGCTGCTGTCTTTTTGATACAAACAGGCAGCTTATACAATGGGCTGACTGTTTGGCTGTCTATAGGGTAATGATTCATCATTTGACATACAAACTCATGGTGATCTAGTGAATATTTGATCTTTGTAGCTGTTTTTGTTGTACACATCAAAGATTTAAAATACATACAAATATGTGGCTGACAAGTGGGGCCCGTGCCCCAACCTTATCTTCTGCCTTCCCCTCTCTTCCCCCCACCAGACCAGGCTCATCTCCTTCCTCCTCCACCCTCCTCCTCACTCTCTCCATCTCCGGTGAGGCCCCCGCGGCGGGGCTCCCGCGCGTGGTCGGCGAGGCCCACGCGGCGGGCCTGCTGCGTGCGGCCGGCGGCCCGCGCGCGCAGCCAGCGGGGCCCCGCGGCGGGGCTGCGGCGTGCGGCAGGCGAGCTTCCGCGCGCGGTTTCCTGTAAGTTTCGGTTTGACGTGAAACCAATTTTGTTGGATTCAGATTTTGGTGAATTATGTTCTGGCAATTGTTCACGATTTTTGGACTTTCTTACGGAGAGATATGCGTCTGTCTTTCCAAATGTCTGAATATGTCATTATTCTCATCCTGAATCCAATTTATATAATCCTTGTCTTTCATTCTTAACCTTGATCATTCATTTACTACTTAAATTTCTATTTCACTCTTTATTTTCTTGCTTTCTTATTTATTCAACTTTCCCCTAAAGAGAAACCCCATGCTTAGGATAACCCTTTTCCCTTACTAACAACGTTTAGCTCGTTCTTGTTATGCTGATTGGTGCAGTTGTTTGTTTTGCATGATGATGCGTGTCTTTATGATATTGTGTGATTCGTTTCTTTGTAATGATTGTTGGTGTATTATGGGTCTTATACTCACAATGACATCAGTTGCCTAGCTGCGTTCTTCTTTTACCTTCCACCTCCTTGTCTTTCTCCTTTCTATCTGTTGTTTCTGTGGAGGTCGTAGAGAAGAAAGCTGAAGGCAACACCAATGTCGACAAGTAGAGGTCATCATCATCACCACTGAATAGATGAAAGCAATTTGAAAAAAAAACAGGAAAAGATGAAGACTCAAGATTCTGCCTCGCTCGACGCTAATCTTGTTTATCTGTCTCCTCCTTGTTTCTTCTTTCATCGAATCTCGAGTCGAGATTCCTTTTAAGGGGGTAGTTTTGTCACACCCTGAAATTGGAGAATTTCAGGATGTGAATTTAAGAAAATTAATACAACAATTTTCTCTCATTTTTAAATTTTTTCTAACATTTATTTATTATATAGAGAATTTAGCGTAGAAAGAAAACAATTGTATGTGTTTCTAAAAATAAATGAGTTGTTTTATGTGTGTTGCATTCATGCTGATGCATCTCCGTGTTTTATAAATGCAAAGGTTTTGAAAACGCGTTTATCTGACGCCTAGGTTCTTCCAAGAATTTTCTAAATCTTTTTCTGGAATCTATTCTCATTTTCCTAGAGCTAAATCTATTTATTAGAAGGCTCTGTAATCCTCTTCATGAGCTCCAAATATTTTATTTTGATTCATCGTGTTCCAAACTATCTTTGAGCCGTCGCCGAGCTTTGCCGCTCGATTCGCCGATCTACGTCCGTCGCCGTTCGCCGAAGGAGCCCCATCACGCAACGCTTGAGCCGGCCGCCATCTTCGTCGTCTGCTGTCGATTCTAGCAACCTATCCATCACCGGGGAGACATCGAGAACCATCGACGACCAGACTCTCGCCATGATTTTCTTTTGCCCGGCTTCCATCTATATGCTTGCCTATGAATTTTCCTCACCGAAAGATCATCAGAAGGCGTCACAATGCAAGGTGTAGCTAGCACTCTAATTCCTTTGTCACGTTATCTTACTGCATAAGTACCCGATGATGTCACATTTACATCATGCTTATGCAAGGAATATGCTTTTCCCTTCACTTACATGCACTACCAGCATGCAACGTGCTTAATTAGCTGTCGTTCTCTGCATCGCACAAGAGAGTTGGAGCACTAGCCGTTTACAGGCTGCCACAGATCACTACGGAAAATCGCTTGTTCGCCGTGTGCCAACGGCTTCGCCGTGTGCCTCTTCGCGGGCACACGGCAAACAAGCCTGTTTGCCGTGTGCCTGCCCTGTTTGCCGTGTGCCTGCCCACGTGGCACACGGCGAAGCCGTGGCACACGGTAGACCTAGGCAGGCACACGGCAAACAGGCAGGCACACGACAACAGGCCTGTTTGCCGTGTGCCACGTGGCAGACACACGGCAAACAGGCCGCCCCAAACGGCCGTTGGCTTGGCCGTCAGCTTTGCCGTGTGCCCGGCAAACATCCAGCTCACGGCAAAGCTGCCTGTTTGCCGTGTGCTGGGGCCACGTGTGCAAGCTGCCTGTTTGCCGTGTGCTGGGGCCACGTGGCACACAACAAAAAGGAAGGCACACGTCAAAGTGGCCTGTTTGCCGTGTGCCACACGTAGGCACACGGCAAACAGGCAGGAAAAAATTTGAATTTTGCCTCGACAATTTTTTACTAACTTCTTTGTCCTTGTATTATTCCATGTTAGTTTTGTGCATGTTTTTCGGTCTGTTTGCTATATTTAATCATTTTATATCATTATTTTTAATTTTGTCGGCAAATTTGAACTGTAAGTGTTTCGAATAATGGTTTCGAATAATGTAATGTAATGTTCGGAAAAATGTTATTCCGATTCTTAAGACTAATATGATGCCATGTCCATTAGATGGAATCAAATTTTAAATATATTGCTCGCTTACCGTGTGCCCACATTTGGGCTCGGTTCGTTTAAAATTTTTATAAAATATAAAAAAGGTCAAAACATTATAAATTTTGGCGTGATGTCATGTTTTCATACGTAGAGGCTTTGGTAAAAACATGTAGAAGGTTTCGAGCAAGTTGACGCATTGCCTCTTTACAAACCGGAGCTTCTCGGGAGAAGATCCTAAGAGTTTCGAATGAGACGTTGTGATTTGAAGCAACGTGACAATTCAAATTTTGTTTTACCACAAAACTTATTTTTATAGTCTTCATACACCTTAGGCAGGTCCATGCCCAAATTTGGTTATTTTTTGAATCAGTTTGATATTTTTTAATTTTTTTCTGTTTAGGCAGAAAATGTTTGCCGTGTGCTTTCCCTAGAGGCACACGGCATAGATTGTTTGTCGTGTGCCCCATGGGCCGCACACGGCAAAAAACTTTGCCGTGTGCCCAGATGCAGGGCACACGGCAAACAGTTTCAAAATTTCAGAAATTTAAAAAACATGAAACATTTTAAAAATTTCAAAATTTTAAAAGTAGTCTTTTGCCGTGTGCCCAGATCCAGGGCACACGACAAAGAATTTTGAAATCAGAAAAATAAAAAAAATGTTCGCCGTGTGCCCAGATCCAGGGCACACGGCGAAGCCCCGGCACTTAGCCGTTTTCGGGCATCCTCTCCCCCCCACACGCACACAGCACACAAACGCACACACACAGCACACACGCACACACACGCCGTCGCCGCCGTCTCCTCCACCCCCGGCCGCCGAGCCGCCGTCGCGCCGTCGCCGTCGCCCCGCCGCCGTCTCCCCCACCCCCGGCCGCCGTCGCCGCCGTCGCGCCGTTGCCCTCGCCGTCGCCGTCGCCGCCGCCTCCCCAACCCCCGGCCGCCGAGCCGCCGCGCCGCGCCGTGCCGCTGCCTGGCCGCTGCGCCGCGCCCCGCCGCCGTCTCCCCCACCCCCGGCCGCCGTCGCGCCGTCGCCGTCGCCCCGCCGCCGTCTCCCCCACCCTCGGCCGCCGTCGCCGCCGTCGCGCCGTCGCCGCCGTCGCGCCGTCGCCATCGCCGTCGCCGCGCCGCGCCGCCGCTTCCTGGCCGCCGCCTCCCCGGTCGCCCTCCCCGGCCGCTCCTCGGCCTCCCCGGCCGCCCTCCCCGGCCGCTCCACGACCTCACCGGCCAGCCGGTGAGTTTTTTTATTTAGTTGCTTAGTTATAATTAGTTGTTTGATTTAATTTAATTTAGTTTAATTTGTTGTTAAATTAGTTAGAAATACTTAGATAGCATGTACTTAGTTATAATTAGTTGCTATTTTAGTTAGAAAAACATAGTTAGCATATACTTAGTGATAATTAGGTGCTGCCGAAATATTTACATTGACATTTCTTTGGTTTTTGATGTGCAGAAGCCACAACCCATCTCCGCCTCGCCGCCGTTGAGCCTTTAGGTGAGCCTTGTGGTTTTGGTGGTCAAAGCCTTGTGTCCGGCCATCGAGCCGTGTGCTTAAACATCTGTGTGGCCCGACCTTTGTGTCATGGTTTTTGTTGCAGGTTTGGAAACCCTCACCGTATAGGGGAGGTGCTGGCGAAATTTTGAATTTCATATAATCATTTATTGAATATTGCAGGAATCTGCATCCACTTATTCGACGGAGAGTCGGAGCTGTAGCGGGAGTCGGAGCCGGAGCGGTACCAGGAGCGGGAGCCAGAGCTGTATCAGGAGTGGGAGCCGTAGCGGGAGCTGGAGCGGGAGCGGGACCGCGAGTCTACACCACGCCGGCCACGCCTACACCGCCGACCCACCGTAAGCACCGCAATCACGCTCGTGTTACATGCATGTTCGTAGATCACGTAACCCAGTTAGGTGTCTCCCGTTCAAAAGAGATACGGTTGGAGATATGCAGAACTTTGCATATCTGTAGGATCGAAGCCCTCTAATGTAGCTATCAGAGGGGGGTGAATGATAGCAATAAACCGCAGCGGAAAACTTTTCACCCTAAAAACAGATTCTCGATGATCCACTAAATCGTGTGTAGTTCTTAGACCAGAACTCCTAAAATCGTGATATTTTACCAGAAACTAACTTGCAAACTTTTGAAGCTAACCCAACTGGAATCACGTCAATCCGGGGTCCAGAACTCCAGATATGAAATAAACAAGCAGGTAACATCAGATGGTGTCGCGAATTAGCCGAGCCCTAATTTCGAGATTAAACAAAAACAAATTAGGGCTAACCAACTAAACTTTTCAGATCAATAGCTTAAAGCCCCAGCACGGTTTTGGATGGATCAAAACAAGTCTAATCACGTTGAACAACAATTCAATCTAAAACCAAAACCGTAGATATGAAAGAGCATTCAAAGCAATGAGCGGAGAGGGAAGCGAGATTACCAACACATCACTTACGAAACTTTAATCTTTATTGCATCAAAGATGTGTTCAAAAGATGCTTACAAAAGCATCCATACAAACATCTCCACGAGATCCCAAACCCTAGATAAGCTCCCGCTCTAGGAAAAACAGAAACGCCGCCTCCACGTCGTCGTTCTGCCGTCGTCTCTTCTGTCCCTCGGTCTAACCTGACCGAGTCTTCCTTTCTTTATACGGCCAGCACAATCACCTGGACGTGGCCTTTTCCTTTTACCTAGCTGCAGCGCAGGCAGCCCACAACCTGGTCCCACCAGGCCCAAGTCCGATTCTAGTACTCGTACAAAACCGTGTCCAACATGGACACTGCCCACGCACACAATCCATGCATACATGAGCCTTGCACCCTGCAACATGTATGCCACACATGCACGTGCACAACAGCACACGTTGCACTCCACTAATTAAACTTGCAAACGAAGCTAAATAGCAGCACATACACGACATATGCACGCCTAGGCATCCTGCCCAGCCACGTACAATCTCCACGGCCACGCCGTAACAGCTAGACACCGCTAGCCTCTTTTCCGATCAGAACGCTGGTAGTCCCGTTCCAATTAACATCATCCATCGACACCAAGACACATGCTCGCGCATCGACAAGTCCTCACATGCACCGTTCTCTAGCCCGAACGTCTCGCGTGACATCCTTGACCAACAGGACCTCAGTTCCTCCCTGAACTTAGTCCCGAAACCTCAGTTCATCCTGAACCTAGTTCCAGTCCGTCACCAACCACGCTCCGCCTCAAGCAACACCTGCACATGAACAAACACGCATCCGTGTATGAGCACAAGTCCACGACTTGACTCATGATCAGTCCATGCAACCCCACTCACACGAGTGTGTCACATCAATATCAAAACACACTACCACGAGCGCAACACTATGCAAACATGCATATCACCCTATGCCATTATATTAATCACTTTGCAATGCCAATTTCAATATAAACCAATTTTTCATCACACATGATCTCACAATCTCCCCCTTGATGAAAACATTGGCAACACAATAAAAACATTGAACATTGGCATTCACTTACATAAGTATTATTTTTTCAATCGAAAGCAAAGTGAAAAGATCAACACAAAAGATCCATAAAATTCTCCCCCTTTCTTCAATGCCAAAATCTCCCCTTGTGTGAGAAAACTAAAGAAGAAAGCAAAAGAAAATAACTCTCACAAATGAATGTGCAATGTGTAAGCAATGTGCAAAACTCTCCCCCTTTGACAATGGATTCATCAAGAACACAAAAGAGAAGAGAACCTTTTATTTTCAGATTTATCATTTTTTACAATGAGCATCACAAATCATCCATGTATGAAGCAAATTATTTGTCCAAGCCATGGTAGAAAATAGTTGCACTTTCACATCCATACATATATAATGTAATTTCAGCACAACTAAAATATCAAGTGCAGTTAACAATTTATTTGCATGACATGATCTCCCTTTCTCAACTACTTCAAAACTTGAAACTTTTGTGCACTTTATTGATGCATAAAAACTGATTTCGTTTATTGATTGCAACAAAAATAAATTGCAAGAAATTATATGCACCATCAGCCTTACTTTTCAACCTAGTCAAGCCTATGTCATTTGACAATTAAAAGCTTAAGAACAAGGTTTCGGTCATACACAACTTCCTCCAAGTTCATATCAAAGTGCAATGATAAGCGGTCTCATAAAGAAGAAGTGTGACAATGCATATTTCCTTGATCTTTCTCATATCATTTTTTTTTCAGCATACATAACTTTCATAATTCTGAATTAGCACTTTTAGAAACAAGATCAAAGTAGAAAAGAAAGTTCAGTCCTGTCACCATTTAATTCAAGTTATCATTCCATTTAGAAAGTCATGCCAAAACTACATGATACATGCACATATATGAAAGGCACAATTACATTGTAGCATAAACATGGCTTCAAATGTCATATATGAATAAAATATAATGCTCATTCCTTTTTCTCAGTTTTCTGAATTTTTATTTTTTCACAAATTGAAACTCACAAAGAAAACTAAATCTGATCACAAAGTGTTCCAAAACTCCCCCCTCAAAACAACCATCTCAAAGTTTCATTCAAGAAATAAGCCAATACTCCCCCTCAAAAGAATAACCAATGAAACCAAGAGAGACAAAGTGAGACACATGTGTTTTGAGTTAATATGGTTTATTCAATTAAGCACAATCATTGCAACATGATGTAGCACGTACCAAGCATGAAAAGGCATCATATAAAATTTAACATGATCGAATAAGCCAGGGGACAAAAATATGAGCATATCAAAAAGCATCTCATCTCGTACCACAAATCAATATATATGTGAATGTAAAGGTATGAGTGTAAGTACCTCACATAGTGTTGCTGCACATGTCTCATAAAGCCCATCTCAAAGGTGTAGAGAACCATCAATATCTTGATCATATCATGTCAAAAAGATCAAGTACATAAAGCTCATGTTCTCCAACCCAAATCTGAAAACCTACATAGCACTAGGTGATGTCGAGGCCTTTGTACTGGGGTTAGTAATAAAACATTTAGGAATCCAGTACCGAGACACACGACGAAAGCCCGTAGGTACAACACAGGTATTTTTATGATAAAAATCAGATCTGCGTTCACTTGTATTTCTACCAACAAAAGGTGTTTGCTTCACCGTATGCACATAGTGAGCTGCCACAAACTCACGAGCAACAAAATGTGCACTTCTGAAATTAGAACTAGCTTTAGCACTTTCTTTTCTTTGTTGTTTAGCTAGTCTAAAACAAAATTCTTTCTTATGTCCATCTCTACCACAATGAGTGCAAGTGTACTTGACTTTATATTTAACTTGAGAAGTAGAAGCAACATTTGCATCAATTGTGCTAGTAGATGACATAACTCCAGCAGATTTAAAAACCAACTTTTTAGGCTCAACACGAGTTTCAAATTTACCACTACCAAGAGATTTAATAATAGTGGGAGCATTATTCTTGGAGTGAGTATAAGGATCAAATCCTAAACCAGTTTTATATTTTTGTGAGATAGTATTTTGTTCCAAAATTTGATTCAAACTTTTAGTTCCCATTTTATTTTGCAAATATTCAATGCATTTCAAAAGGGTGGAACAATTATCACAAGAACTAGACATAGATTTCTTTTGTTTAGCACAATTAGAGCAAGAAAGAACCTCATGTGTAGAAAAATCATGTTTCAATTGATCAACTCTAGCATTTGCATCTTTTAACTTTAGTTCAAGAATATCGCAATTATCACAAGAAGTTGGTTCATCAATTATACACACATGATTCTCATTTTTCTCTTTTTCAGATTTAAGTTTCTCTAAAGTTGAAGCATGCACATCTCTTAGAGAAGTAAATTCAGCATATATTGAGTCACATGATTTGCATGAATCATCACTAGGAATTAAGGTTTTAAGCCTATCAATTTCAGCATGTAATGATTCAATAAAAGCATCATGTTTCTTAATCTTTTTATTTCTTTTCTCTAACAAAGTGCCAAGTTTTTCAACAGCAACAAATAAATCATCATATGAAGGTTCTACGTCATTATCGTTGTAGCTATCGATGTCGCTATTGGTGAAGCTCTTGTTGCTTGCCATGAGACATAAGCTTGTCAAATTACGCACCTTCTTCCTTTTAGATATTTTCTCTTCATCGCTGCTGTCCGGATCAACATCACTCAAGTTTACTTGCTCAAGTGCTGAAAGAACTTGCTGCACCACTTTGTTGTTCAAGTAGCTCTTCTTTTTGTTGCTCTTAGATGTGTGCTTCTTCATAGTAATTTCAGCAACATCCTCTTCTTCAGAATCCTCATCATCCCTTGAAATCCTTGCTAGAAACTTTGGACACTTGGGACGAATATGTTTCAGCGAGCCACACTCAAAACATCGAGGATTGGAATTTTCTCTCTTCCTTGATCTCACATTTTGCAAAGCTTTCTTGAAGCGAGTAGAGAGAAGTGCCAAATCATCTTCCGGGAGTTGTTCTAGCTGTTCATCGGTTAGTGAAGACAAAGAAGACAAAACAAACTAGTGGAGCAAACATCATCATGAAATTTGCTAGATTTAGAAGCTAAAGCAATAGACTTGGAACTATGCTTCCTAGCAAGAACATCTAATTCATGAGTTTTCAATTTAGAGTAAAGTACATCTAATGTAAGAGTACTCATGACAGTAGATTCTCTAATTGAAGTAACTTTCATCTCCCATATAGACATATCTAATGCTCCAAGTAATTGGCGTGCATTTTCAGCATCAGCGTAAGTAACATTAACAGCACGCAAATTGCTAAGAATTTTATTAAAGCGAGCAAACAAGTCATCAAGTGATTCACCGGGTTTCATCTCGAAACGCATATAATCTTTCTTATACATATCTTGGCGTACCTCTTTAATTGTAGACGAACCCTCATGATAATCACATAAGCTTTCCATACCTCATATGCAGACTTGTGATGAACCACACGATCGAAGTCGCTCCTTCCTAGCCCTTGAATGATTAAATTTCTTGCCTTGCTGTTGTTCTCCACATTCGCTCGATTATCGTTGTTGACTTGATCTGGTACTGCAAAAGGAGTAATAACCTTCTCCCAAATCAGCGAGCCTTGTGCCTGAATATATGCCTCCATCTTCGCTTTCCAAAACTGAAAATCAACACCATCGAAAACACACGGTTTTGTGGAATACCTATCCATTGCTAATAATTCTAATCACTGGTTAAGATCAATTAGAAAACAACTAGCTCTGATACCACTTGTAGGATCGAAGCCCTCTAATGTAGCTATCAGAGGGGGGTGAATGATAGCAATAAACCGCAGCGGAAAACTTTTCACCCTAAAAACAGATTCTGGATGATCCACTAAATCGTGTGTAGTTCTTAGACCAGAACTCCTAAAATCGTGATATTTTACCAGAAACTAACTTGCAAACTTATGAAGCTAACCCAACTGGAATCACATCAATCCGAGGTCGAGAACTCCAGATATGAAATAAACAAGCAGGTAACATCAGATGGTGTCGCGAATTAGCCGAGCCCTAATTTCGAGATTAAACAAAAACTAATTAGGGCTAACCAACTAAACTTTTCAGATCTTAAAGCCCCAGCACGGTTTTGGATGGATCAAAACAAGTCTAATCACGTTGAACAACAATTCAATCTAAAACCAAAACCGTAGATATGAAAGAGCATTCAAAGCAATGAGCGGAGAGGGAAGCGAGATTACCAACACATCACTTACGAAACTTTAATCTTTATTGCATCAAAGATGTGTTCAAAAGATGCTTACAAAAGCATCCATACAAAGATCTCCACGAGATCCCAAACCCTAGATAAGCTCCCGCTCTAGGAAAAACAGAAACGCCGCCTCCACGTCGTCGTTCTGCCGTCGTCTCTTCTGTCCCTCGGTCTAACCTGACCGAGTCTTCCTTTCTTTATACGGCCAGCACAATCACCTAGACGTGGCCTTCTCCTTTTACCTAGCTGCAGCGCAGGCAGGCCACAACCTGGTCCCACCAGGCCCAAGTCCGATTCTAGTACTCGTACAAAACCGTGTCCAACATGGACACTACCCACGCACACAATCCATGCATACATGAGCCTTGCACCCTGCAACATGTATGCCACACATGCACGTGCACAACAGCACACGTTGCACTCCACTAATTAAACTTGCAAATGAAGCTAATTAGCAGCACATACACGACATATGCACGCCTAGGCATCCTGCCCAGCCACGTACAATCTCCACGGCCACGCCGTAACAGCTAGCCACCGCTAGCCTCTTTTCCGATCAGAACGCTGGCAGTCCCGTTCCAATCAACATCATCCATCGACACCAAGACACATGCTCGCGCATCGACAAGTCCTCACATGCACCGTTCTCTAGCCCGAACGTCTCGCGTGACATCCTTGACCAACAGGACCTCAGTTCCTCCCTGAACTTAGTCCCGAAACCTCAGTTCATCCTGAACCTAGTTCCAGTCCGTCACCGACCACGCTCCGCCTCAAGCAACACCTGCACATGAACAAACACGCATCCGCGTACGAGCACAAGTCCACGACTTGACTCATGATCAGTCCATGCAACCCCAATCACATGAGTGTGTCACATCAATATCAAAACACACTACCACGAGCGCAACACTATGCAAACATGCATATCACCCTATGCCATTATATTAATCACTTTGCAATGCCAATTTCAATATAAACCAATTTTTCATCACACATGATCTCACAATATCTACGACCGTATCTGTTTCGAATTTTCCACGTTATTTGGACAGCCCGAGGATGCGTAGCTAGAGTAAGTTTACATAGTCTACTCCGATCTGGGACAGGATTTCGACAGCATCTCTCCGGTGTTCTCCGGATACACAATCTCCCTCTGGGACGTGTATTTGGAGAACAACGGGGAGGTGCTGCCGAAATTCTGTCCCAGATCGGAGTAGACTATGTAAACCTACCCTAGCTACGCATCCTCGGGTGGGATTAGGACCTATCTTCACCTAGTAGAGAGTATAGACATCGTGTAGGACCTACACTATATACATGTAAAAAAATTCCATTTTCATTTGCCGGTGTCATAGTTGATAAATGATCGTAGCTGGATGCACATGGGTTGGAACCCTGGGGTGATGTGAGTGTGGAATGGGTTCGGAGGACCGAGGCTTTTATAGATGAAACATTTGCAAAGGTTAAAGGAAGCAACAAGACCACTTGATGTCCTTGTGATAAATGTGGGAACACGCGTCGAAGAACAAAGAAACAAATGACAAGTCATCTTTTTAAACACGGATTTACGATAGACCAAACCCGGTGGACCTACTATGTTGAAGGCAATAATCGTAGAAGAGACGAGGCCGTGAGACAACGCATTGAGGAACTTGATTCAGATGCTGGGGTGGAAGACATGTTAGATGACTTTGAGGAAGCTCAGTTTGATGAAGGAGGAAGGGAAGATGAGCTAGAGCCAAGCGCGAAGGCATACTACGACATGTTAGCTGCAGCTGGTCAACCCTTCAGGAGAATACAAAGGTTTTCCAATTGGATGCTATTGGGCGCCTAATGACCGTGAAGTCCCAGTTTGCACTGAGTCGAGACGCCTTCGATGTTATGTTAACGGTATTTGGCAGCCTGCTTCCGGAAGGTCACATTCTGCCAAAGAACATGTATGAGTCACAAAAGGTCCTTCGTGCACTTAAGATGTCTTACGAGAAGATTGACGCCTGTCCTAAGAACTGCATCTTATTTAGAAAAGAACACGAGAATGCAAAGTACTGTCCAAAGTGTGAATCCTCAAGGTTCTTGGAGGTAGACGCTGGTGATGGTCAGAAGAGGCAGCTCGCGATCCCCGCGAAAGTCCTACGGTACCTTCCATTCATACCGAGGGTCCAAAGGCTGTTCTTGAGCGAGGACACCGCAAAACAGATGACACGGCACAAAAATGGAACTCGATACAAACCAGACAAGCTTGTACATCCATCCGATGCTAAATCATGGACCCGTTTTGACGGGATCCACCATGTTAAAGCTGCTGAAGCTCGTAATGTGCATGTTGCGTTGGCGACAGATGGCTTCCAACATAGAGTAAGTTTTCAACAAGCGTTTAGTATTTCAATACTTTGTATTCTGCATCCAACCCCATTGTTCCTCTTTGGTATACAGGGAATTTCGTGCGGAATTCTGGCACGGTCCTAGGGCCCCTACCCTACAGGAAATGGATACCCTTCTTAGGTAGGGTGCGGGAAATGGAAGACCTAATTTCATTTCTTGGTTCTCACAAAAGGTAATGAACAATTTAGCTCGTTCGTAGTTCGTAGTATGACATTAGAAGTTGCTCCCCTATAATATGACGAAATTGTTTCCTGTTTTGAACTTGTAGGCTCTAAAAGATACTTCTATGAGTGCTGAGTTGCAACAGGTTTCCAAAGGCTTTGCCTATAGGGTCAAGTCATTCGGCACTTATGATGTGAATGGGTATCGTTTTCACACAACAAGCCACGAGCAGAGTCGTCCCAATCGAAGAACCACAAATACTGGAATTTTTACTCCAGGAGACGATGAACTCGAGTACTATGGAATAGTCGAACAAATATACGAACTGGACTTTCATGGCTCGAAAACCCTGAAACCTGTCATATTCTAACACCATTGGAATGATCCTCAAGCTGTGAGACGTTCTCCGAAACTTGGGCTAGTCGAAATTCGACGGTCATCCGTGTACAAAGGAGATGATGTTTATATTGTGGCCCAACAGGCCACACAAGTCTATTATCTCTCATACCCATGCCAAACCGACCAACGTCTCCTGGGTTGTGATGTTGTGTACAAAGTATCGCCACGCGGCAAACTACCTGTCCCAAACAATGAAGATTACAACATTGACCCAAACACATATGCCGGAGAGTTTTATCAAGAAGATGGGCTAGAAGGGACATTTCAGATAGACTTGAGTGAAGCGATCGGAATGGAAGTAGATAATGAAAGAGTTGAGCAGGAGGATGCCGGAGATGTGATTCATAATGTGAAAGACTTAGAATTACTTGAGAAACTACGATTAGGCAACGACAACGATTCTGACAACGAACCTCCTTTGGAGCACGGTGTTGAAGATATGGACACGTGTGATAGCGATGATGAGTCATGTGATCCAGCTAATGTGGATCATGATGACTATTTCTAATTCGTGTAAGATATGTGTACTAATAATGTATTATAAATCTATATTTTCTGAATTTATTTTTTAGTACGCGTGATTTTATTTCTACTACTTGTTCTTACCTTTTGTCATTGCAGGTGATTGATCAAATATGGTGGGGGGCGGCAGAGGTGTGATGAGGTCGCTCAACTCTCTTATTGGGAGGGGCAGCGGTTCGGCGTCGTCCTCCAAGGGGGCCAACTGGGGAAAAGGGAAGGGTTCAGCGAGTTCGTCGGCGGTTGAAGGTACTTACGCTTGGTCTTTTTAATTACAGTGGTCTTTCTAATACCTGTACTTACACACAACTCTTTTTAATTACAGTGGAGAGACCGCGGAGGAGTACTCGCAGGAGGGCGCCCTCGCCTGTACCCTCTAAGCACAGCTCTAGTGCGGAGGACGACCGAGAGGAGGATGCGGAGCAGGAGGAGCCGGAGCAGGAGGGGGAGGAGGAGGCGGACCAGGAGGGGGAGGGAGAGGAGGAGGAGCAGGAGGGGGAGGAGGGGGCGGAGGGAGGCGACTCACCTAAAGTTTGGTTGCGAGGCTCCTCTTCCCTCCCGAAACGACCCATACCTATGGCTCAACGGCCGGTTATTGCACCCGCCCCTCCTAGGTAATTAACTTGACATGTTCTTACTAATGTTTGTTCTCATGTTTTCATGGATAATTAAAACTAATTAATTTGTCTTTTTTACCTTTGGCAGGGGCTTTGAGATTGTGGAGCCAGGCGTTCACTCTCGCCTTCCCAACGGCATTCTGGGCCAGCTTTGCAGGTTGCACTACCCTGGCGTCATACAGAAAGGGGGTCGAGAGCAGCCGGCGTGGTCGTGGGAGGACTACGCGACCACCCAGGACTTTTGGAACTAGATGAGAATGGGCAGGAGTTTGGGAGCAAGGCGCGACGGGTTGTGCTCGAGCTGTTTGTAAGTATTCTTCGTGTTACATCGCATTCATCAATTATTTTTGAAATTACTAATACATCATGTGATTTGTGCAGGAATTCTACAAGCCGCTGGATGGAACGTTGAACCAGGCGATCGAGGTGGCTGACACGGCCTACCGCAAGCTGGTGGCCGATATGTGGTATGAGACGAAGCTGTGTGCCATCATACAGTGGTGGGCTCACCATGCGCCTAAACGCGAGAGGCGGAGCGTGCCGAAAGTGGAGGCGAGAAGAATGATGCTGACGAAGGAACAATTTCTAAAGGTAAATGTTCAACATTTAATTGCTTTGATCAATTATCGGTGCCTCCGTAGTGCCTTGATGGCGTACTTGATGGCGTGCAGGTGCCTCCGTGGTGGCTAGCTAACAATGATCAGTGTTGGGGTATGGTGGTCGACAAGTGGTTCACGGAGGGTTTCACGGAGAAGAGTGAGGGTGGTCGAGTGCGGCGAGGGATGATGGGAGGATCATCACACCACCAAGGCAGCAACAACCTCAAGGGATACAGAAAAAATGGGTATGTGTATTTACTTATTTATTCCAGCGCTAAATTATGCAGAATTTCTAATGAATCTGCCTTTTCCCGCAGTCGCAGGCACATGGCCAAGAAATCGGCATCCTCGGGGCTTATGCTTGCTCAAAAAAGGGGAAGGCGACCTCCGATGTCACGTACAACCCGAATGACCCCCCCTCTGCATACAACAACTCCTCTGTCCACAGCCGCCTGAGTGACTACACCGAGATGGCAAAGGCGGTGAGGGGGCCGGATTTCGATCCACTCACGGAGCCCATTGATGGAGAGACCGTCATGAGGATGGGAGGAGGCAAGAAGCATGGGCGGTACGTTATGGCTGGCAGCATGATCGACACGGCTAGTACTCCCACTCTCTCACAACTTCGTGCTCGGTAAACCGACTCCACACCGCCTATACGACCGAGTCGAAGCACCGTACAGATAGACATGGAGCAATTCAAGGTTATTTCTGTTGCACTCGTCGTTCAAGCGCTTTACACACGTTAGCTTTGTATTCTAACCCATGCATCATATTTTGTAGGCCCAGATGGAGGCGCAGGTACAGGCAACGGTCCAGGAGCAGTTGCGGGCCCAGATAGAAAGGACTGAGCAGGAAAATGCAAGGAGATGGGAGGCCTATGCTCAGTACATGCAGTCCTTGGGCTATCCGCAGCCACCGCTGTAACCGTTCGGTCCACCACCTGGAGCTCGTGGCGGTACTCCGACTCTTGTGAGTGACTTCATAGCCGTTTACTTTCATTTGTTATAGTGACTTAGCACTTTCCAAACTCAGGATACAAAGTAGAAAGACTTAGTATAGAAAGCAATGACTTAGTAAAATCACTTAGCTTAACACATTCAATATCTTCAACTTTGGACAGCCTCCATCGGTGGCATCCAATGAAGGGCCAATCAATCCAGATATGTCGCCTCCGTGGCCGTCTCTGCAGGGGATGCAGGCTCGCTCGTGGCACGGGCCGCCGACTCAGCCGTGGCAGGGGGCGCCGTGTGAAGGACCGAAACGGCGACCAGAGAGGGGGGGAGTGAATGGGAGCCGATAAAAATTTCTTCTCCAAATCCGGCTTTCACCCCAAAATCACTTCCGGACTTCGTGACACAATCTTGCCAAGATCACGCAGCAACTGAGATGCTACTGACCCTAGGAACAAGAAACATGCAGCGGAAACACAGAAAGAATCCTCGATCCAAAAACTTCACCGAAACAGCCACTGGGTGTGTGTACTCGGCACTGCCGATTTTCAGAACTCGGCACTGCCGAATACACACAGCACAGAAGCACCCCTCGAGTCTATGTACTCGGCAGTGCCGGTTTTCTCAACTCGGCAGTGCCGGGTACACGCAAACAGCACAGCCCCAAAGTCAACTCGAGGATGGATCTTCCAAACGGCTTGAGCTCTTGAGGCGAGATTTTGGTCAGATGATCTAGACCTTCAGTGGAGTGTTTTCCCAAAAGATCTCGGCCTCTAGCTCAGCACAACTCCCGAAAACTCAGATCTCGTGATGAACACCATGACATCAAGTTCATCCCGAAAATCTCAAATCTGAAGCGATTCTCGGCGCTTGGGGGCAAAGGATCACCAGCAAAAGAGGCACAAGGCACTCATACGTGAATCCCCCAAAGAAATCCGAGAGAAAACGCCCTAGATTGAGAAGAACGAAAATCCCCCAAAAATAGCTCCAAAAATACCCACGAAAATAGAAAAGGGAAAAGGAGCTCGGGAAATCAAATCATGGCACAAAGATGAACTGCATAATCTAAATCACATAACCATGAATTCACCTATACAAACTAGGAATGATTCGAAGTAGTTCTAGGTGGAGGGGATGAAAGGAAGAGGAAAAACTGAAAACAAGCCAAATAAAAGATAACTAAAGAGATGACAGCCACCAGCCCTGAAGGGGCATATTAGTAGTCCAAGTGGTGGTGTCCTAAAGACTAAACTACCCCTAAGTGATACATACCCCTCAGGGGCAAATTTGACATTTGGTCTTCAGATATTTTCCGGCTCGGGCACCTTCCACTGCAAGCTAGCTTCCCTCCGACGCAAGCCTTGCAGTCACGCCGCGTGTCCTCCGGATCGAAGCTCCTCGACGCCGTTCTTGGGCCAGCCCAGTCGGGTGCATGTACTCGGCACTGCCGAGTTGTCCAACTCGGCACTGCCGGGTACATACAGCCCAGCAGCCCAACGGCCCATCTTCGCCACGTCGAGTCCTCGGTCCTTGGTTTTGAGGCCCAAACCAAGGGAAACCGTCCACCGATGATTTTGTGGCCAAATCACCAAACCCCGCGCGCAAACTTCGGTTGTTAGCCGCCACCTTGCACCGGCTTCACGTCCGCGTACGAGCTTCGGTTGTGAGCCGCTACCTCGCACCGGAACCACGTCCCCTTGCTCGTTCTTGCCAGCATGTGAACCGCACTTGATCCACCGGCCACCGGGTCCCTCGAACCAAGCCTACTTGTCTCTCCGCTCCTCGGAGGCCGCCATGGCTAAGACCTTTCGCGCCTGTTCTTCACCTGCACCAATGCAACCAAGCCGCATTCTACACCTGCAATACTTGAGCCAAGGGAAACGTCAATCCACACCACGTTGTCAATCACTCATCACACCAGGAAGCGACCATCCACCGGTCCTCGGACACACCGGGTCCTCACCGTGTCAGCTTCCTCCGTCGTTGCCGTGTCAGCTTCCGCCGTCGTCGTCGCAGGTGCCGCCGCCCTGGGCTTGGGGTATGCAGCCTCCGCCTCCGACTCAGCCGCCGGCGGACGAGTGAGCGGTATGTATCATGTGGTTTCTATGCCGTGTGCTTTGTATGAACTTGTTCTGGACTATGGACGTAGTATCAACTTGTTTATGAACTTTGGAGTCATATTGACTCGTATGGACTGTATATGAACTTGTTTATGGACTTTGTTTGAATTTCTGTGGCCGTGTTATGGCTTATGGTGTTTGTGAGCCGGTGAAGCAATATTTGATTGTCTGTGATGCATATAAACTGCCTGGGATGTTAATTGTAATGTATATGAACTGCATGTGATTGTTTTTGTTGTTTGGGGACATTTAAAAGCAAAAACAGCAAAAATTTGGGCGGGGGAAGGATGTTTGCCGTGTGCAAAGGCTGGCACACGGAAAACATCTAGTGTTTGCCGTGTGCAAAGGTCAAGGCACACGGCAAACAGCCTGTGTTTGCCGTGTGCAAAGGCCAAGGCACACGGCAAACAGCCTGTGTTTGCCGTGTACAAAGGTCACGGCACACGGCAAACAGCCTGGTGTTTGCCGTGTGCCAGCCACGTGGCACACGACAAACAGCCTGTGTCTGCCGTGTGCCGGCCACGTGGCACACGGCAAACAGCCGTTTTCCAGGTGTCCACCGTCAGTTACTTTATTTTGCCGTGTGCCCCATACGACACACGGCAAAGACACGTGGCACACGGCAAACATCTTTGCCGTGTGCCCGTGGTCTGGCACACGGTAAGGTTTGCCGTGTGCCAGTTTGCACACGGCAAAGCCTTTTGCACACGGCAAACATTTTTGTCGTGTGCCTTTCAGGCTTCGCCGTGTGCCCTTGGCACACGGCAAACCGTGTGTTTCCCGTAGTGGATGGCCTTACGTAACGCCATGCGCACATGGACTCGAACCTGAGTTCAATCAAACAAGACGCGCAAGCCGAGCCCAACAATGATACGTTGGGTAGCTATGCTAGTTGCTATACTTGGGTTATGGTGGTTCTAATGAACAACAATGATAAACATGCTTTACTTTATGCTATACCTCTGGTTAATACAAGATCATATGATTTAATCGGAACATGGAGAACCACCCAGGAAAACAGTACAACCATAAGACTAATGGGCTCTGGTCTTGGCTAATTAATTAGAAACTCTAGCTTGGGATAGTCTTACCTGGACTGGGCAAGAGGGGAAGCGTTGACGGTGTATAGCCCGGCCCTCTTGGGAAGTCGCCTTTGCTAAGGTGTGCCCATTAGAGAGGGTTATGTCTGCTTCGTCTTGAAACCTTAGCGGACTTCACTTGTTAGGGAATCTTTGTAAAGGCCTCGTAGTGTCCCTATGCAGTCACACCTCGGTAGTGTGATATGCGCCTGTGTGGTGCTGCATGGTTGGGTTTAAAGTTCTATTGAACTTTTACGCGACTTATGGTGAAAGTGTACAACCTCTGCGCGCAGAGTGTAAAACTGTTATAACAGCCGTGCTCACAGTCAAGAGCGGCCTGGACCCTCACATGATAATCAAACTTGAATATGAACTTAAATCGTGGTTCTCGTTGTGCCATATGCTCACGGCGTGTTAATGTTTAATGTGGGTTGGTATATACTTATATCTTAGTAAATATGTGCTAATAAAGGTTTGACCAACTAAAATTGCTTATCGCTTTAAACCCTCAGCCTTTCCTTGATTCAGCTTTGCATTCATACTTTCCCCACATTTGCTGAGTACGACATGTGCTCACCGTTGCTATAAACAATGTTGTTTAGAAGAAGGAAGCTACTCTGGAGTTCTTTGAAGACGTTGCTGAGTTCTAGGCGTACGCAACCCCTGGTCGTCTGCTTGTGGAGTTGGAGCCTCCGTTTCCCGGATTGAGCTGTGTAATACTCTGATAGTCTCTTTATTTATTTTTCTTCTACGTGATACTGTCTCTATTATTCACTTTTTGTTCACCGTATGTGTGAAACTTAATCCTGGCACACATACGGTGCACACTCGGTTTTGTTTTCCAGAACCGGGTGTGACACTCCCTCTCTTTTTGTGCAAAAGATTTTGTCTCGTTGCAGTTCGTCGCTGCTTTGCCTGGAAGCACGAGCCTAGCTCGTAGACGAATGAGTCGACGGAAGGAGCCGTAGACGGGGCCGGGGGGGTTTCTTGAAAAATTCTCGCTGCATGTCTATGGCTGGCAACGGCCGTTGTACGTGCCCTTACTTTCCTGCAAACTTTACCTCGTTGTAGAGTGATTTAATATTTCCTTTTATGGTTTCATTAGCGGTGTTGATGAGAATTCACATCTCTGCTTCAATGAAATTTAGCAGCAATATGAATGCCACAGGTACTGCATGGTGATCTCCAGTTCTTCATATCATTTTAGGCACGAAATATAGCGGCATGCATGTTGATTCCAAGGTCGACAGTACCACACAACAGAATGACCCACACTAAGTTACCAGACAATCACTTCACTAATCGCTCTCAAAACAAACCCTACTGGCTGCGACGCCAAAACAAGAAGCTACTAGGACATCTTAACACAAGACCACATGAATTCGACGATCCTACTGTAAAATCGGTACGGCTCGTCGTCGTCTCAGTCTACCTGGAACTTGTTGTTGCTGCTGGAGCCGCATCCTCAAGTGGGATGGATCACCCAGAAGTGGACGACCTTCCCCTACGGCGTTGATGACCCGGCCGGACGAGAGCGTCTGCGGCTGCCCCGCCCCTCGGCCTGCAGTTCCACGCCAGGACCGGCGACCTCTACATCGCCCGATGCTTACCTGGGCTGGACCTCATGATGGTCGGCCCTGGCGGCGGCGACGCCACTGTGCTGGCGACTTAGGCCGACGACGGCATGTTCTTCATCTTCATCAATGGCGTCAACGTCGCCCAGACCAGCGGTGACGTTTGCTTCACTGACTCGAGCCGTCGGGCTGCATCGCATTGATGCTCTCCCTGTTCAGCATGCTGAACAGGGAGAGCATCAACGCGATGTCGCCCGACGGCTCGTCGGGTGCATCTCGTGTTGTCTGCCATTGCCGTCAACCTCGACGACAAGTGATGCTGGAGGGAGAGGGACAGGGTGGTATCGCACTATCGCCTCGCGCCCTCGCCATCTCTCTTTGACAGACTACGCAGCACGCACTGGGACTGGAGTTAGTGGTCTTTGCACGAAGCCTAGAGCTTCTTCTTCAACAGCAAAAAGTGAGGCATTAGCCAAGAGACCGAGAGCCTATATATACAGAGATGGCGAAGAGCTCTGTGCTGGACTGTTGCCTAGCTACGGCCGCCGTCTCACGCATTAATTGTACACCTTGCAACTGCTAGATCATGTACTTACTGCAAGTGTGGGTCCTGGAAAGGCAGCAGCTTCTCAGCAGAGTGCTTGGACTACCTGATGAAGTGTGTGAGTCGACACGAGACATTGCTTGACTGCCTTGGAAGAGTGAATGAGATGGGAAATCGCGTAATAGTTTCACTGATGTAATGCATGTATAGACGTAGAGCACCGTCAAAAAACATACAAAAAGAGGTAGGGAAAATAAAATGGTATGGAAACTTAGATTTGTAGTGTACAAATCAAAGGATTAAAAGCATGGCAACCATAAAACGCATTCGTACAAAATTATTGATATATTTCTTCACTATCTGTTCCGACAGCCGATACTTATATATTTTTGCATGCGTGTCCCATTTTTCTCACGTGTCAAACTTCTCAGAGCATGCTTATAAAGAAACCAATCACACATTAATTAAGACAATAATGAAGGAAGCTTTAGGGTGACAGAGGTTCCGTCAACCTGAAGAAGCACAACACCAAGGTTAGTTAATTGTGATGGATTGTTAAAGTTTAACTAAATTGGGTCCTTATAGCGGTATTTGTGAACTCTATTATAGTTGAAATCCAATAACGACCGTATACTTTTTAAATCAATTATTTTTATTTTATATTTTCTTTTAAAAAACACGTGCCTCTCTACTAACTAAAAAACAAAAACCAATCACACACTAATCAAGATAATAATGAAGCAAGCTTTAGGGTGACAGATCGAGGGTAGTTTCCTAATTACTTGGGCCATTGCCTATGACATCTTGGACTCTCTTGTGTGGACTCTTGGTGCTAGCTGCGTGGCTGGCAAGTTGGACTCCATACTGCATCCACGGGGTTGTAGAAGCTTATAGCTTTATTACCCGCAAACCTTTGATCGTTGTTGCTGCGCTTGCACGTGGTCTGACGAACTGAGATTTGTAAACTGATTATAACGTGGTAGTCCTTCATCATCGCTTCTTCTAAGTGCCATTGATGCAACACAACCTGCTTTGACATATATGGTCATAATATGGAAGACTTCCTTGTCTTGCTTACATGCAGGAAGTTTCCAGTTTGTAGGCACATTAAGTTTTGGCATGTCCTGCCAATCGAATTGGTTTGGACTCAATGTTTAATATGGAAGAACCTGTTATTTCAGGACTCCACATTGGTAACATGTTCCAAATTTATTTAAATATGTACCATTAATGTCGGATCCAACAGTCAAATATTTTTTTCCGATTAACGTGCGATTTTCTGGAGAGTTTGTAATTAGTATAGATATAGATATATTGTGGCTAGAGGTAGATTTTTAAGCGTCCCTAAAACCCAGTTTGTTTAAAAAAACTCTTAATAAAATCCGTGCAATGCTCTATTAGATAAGGAAAAGATACACAGATATCTTAGAAAACACCACCACACAATACCACTACAGCCGAAACAACATCCTACCAAATGATTAAGAACTGTCACGCCTCTACTACTGGGCACTGGCTGAAAACAGAAACATGACATGAAACTGCAAAGGCGCCTAGCTCAGACAAAGATGAAATGCTCCATCTCCAATCGCAGTTTCCCAACGGGCATCTGATCCCAACTGCACCTTGATTCCATCGGATCCTACAGCTGAGAAAAGAATCAGGAGGCTAAGTTAAAAACAACAACGATTGACCAAGCGTTCTCTGTATCAATCCACAATCCACATGCAGCAAGAAATACGCTATTACATCCAACCGACACGCCTGCTGATTGTATCTCTGCTTCTCCAGGGTCATCAGAAGGTATTGCACGGCGATACCGAGGCTGAAAAACATTCAGAAAAACCAAGAAAAGTGATTACATGACAAGTCATTGCAGCAAGCTCGCACGAGCGTGTATGTGCATGTGTCTCTGACTCTTTGTGTTTCGTGTGAGGAGGGAGGAGAGGAGATTACGTACGGCTCGTCGTCGTCGCAGTCGAGATGGAACTGGTGTTCTTGTAGTCAGGGTGTTCTTGTAGTTGGTGTTATAGGCGAAGGTCGTCCGGCTCGTGTCGACGAGCCGGACGACGTTTGCCTATAACAGCAACTACAAGAACATGTAGTGGTCTTCAACTGCAAGAAGTGAGGCATGAGCCAAGAGACCGAGAGCTTATATGCTGATGGAGGATGGTCACAAAAGAGAGATGATAAAGAGCTCTGTGCAGGGCTGTTGCCTAGCTACTGCATGGTTGGTTTCTACGGCCTCTGTCTCACGCATTGTACGCCTTGCAACTGCTAGATCATGTAGTCAAGCTATCCACATTGCTTGACTGCCCTGGAAGAGTGAATGGTACTAGATGGAAGCTATCCTAGCCTGCAGTTTGTTGCCGTGCAAAAGGAGAAGCTGTGTTAATCCTGCTGCCCAACTAGTGTCTGTGCCGTGGTACTTGCCGGATGAGCCAAACAATCCTCGATTAACTGTTGATACAACATTTTGTCTTGCTGCAACTTGCTGCCTTATAAAAAGATCCTGAATTACCGCTACCTAGAACTGTAGTCGTCGTTCCTGTAGTGGTCCTACTCGTAGATCGTAATGTAATGCATGTATATTAAGTTGTAATATAAAATAAACTAGCTGGCACTAACTTGTAATATACTCCCTCCGTATCAAGAAAAGTTCAATTCTAACTTTTTAGGACAGATTAGTGATAGAGCGAAAAGACTCTCATGCCCTCATTTATTTGCCAAATTCACTTATTTTTGACATGCAAATCAAATCCCACCACTTAATTAGGAAGGTAGTTAAGATCTAATTTCTAAAATTGTATTATTTGTGGGATTTTTTCAAATGCTAGGATTGCACTTTTATAGGACAGAGGGAGTATATCTATTTTAATATGATTATACGAGCCCTATACGAATACTAGTACAATACGACATCCTTATCAGAACAAATATGTAGACAAGATACATATACAAGGCTTGTTGGAAAAAAAATAAAGTGCGATTATTTAGCACCGGTTGGTAAGACCAACCGGTGCTAAAGGTACCACGCTGGCGTCGCGGCGCCTTTAGCACCAGTTGGTGATTCAAACCGGTACACTAAATGTAGCCTTTAGCACCCGAAGATTAGCACCGGTTAGGAACCCGGTGCCAAGGGAGGTTCCCAACCGGTGCAAATGCCTCTTTATCCAGTAGTGGACCCTGATGAATTTTATGAAATTAGTGGTAAATCACTGTTCTTAACTGTTAATCATTCTTAGGACCTCAGCCACTCACGCAGAAGACCCGGTGCTCTTTCAGTCTAGCTTCGCCCCTGGTTCTTGTATTTAGTGTTGTAGGCGAAGGTCTTCCACTTCTTGCGTAGATGACCTTCCCCAACGTGTGGACGACCTTCGCCTACAACACCAACTACAACAACACCCCCATGTGCACGGCGTTGACGGCCCGGCTGAAGTACCTCATCGGCGCCCGAGTCGATGGCAATGGTGGAAAGCACGAGGTGGTGACGGTGCTGAACAGGGACGGCCGGTGGAGACGACGATGAGCCATCTCACTCACTCACTTCGTAGTCTGGTGGGCAGGGCCTTGTGCAGAGCCTAGTGGTGCATTTTTTTATAGAACAATGTCACCTTGCTCACCTTGTACATGTGTTGGCATGCATGCTGCTTCATCGAAAGTATTAAAAGAAAGAAGTGAGGACAACTCAAATAAAGAGTAAAAGGGCACTCACCCTTATTTCTAAATAACTGTTAAAATTTTCCAGTGTTATGTACACAGAAATCAAGAAGTGAAGTGGGAAACATGAAGTAATAACTGCAGCTAAATTTACAAAGTAATGAGCTATTTTGTTGTGAGCCGCATCGAAGCCAACGTGTGTAACATAAGGTATTATAATCTAATTATGTTACGAGAAATTGTGAACCAACCACCATCAACGTTCTTCTTGGGAGAGCGCAAGAGGCCAAGAGCCTGAGCCTGAGCCTGAGCCTGAGCCTGACTTGCGTGGCAGGGGAAAGGTTTTGCACCGTTGGAAAGTTATTCGCAATAAAGGGAATTTATTGGCTGATTGATTTCCCTTCCTCGAATAGAACCCGTCCAGGTGCATTCCCCTCTTCCTCCGCCAGCAATATATTATCTCCTTCCTTTCTCATCCCGGGGTTACCCTGAATCACACCCTCACACCCTCTGTTGCGCTCTTTCCATCTCCATCGCGGGCTTCTGCGCGCACAGATCTGGCGAGAGCAGGTGCCTCCGTTCCGGTTGCCCTCAGCGAGATCCTGCTCGGGATAGCCGGGCAATCAGGTTTCTGGGGAGCGTCTTCACGCGACTGCTCGCCCAGAACTGTGTCATCTTCACCGGCGCACTGTTCGTCTACTCCACGCGCCGTCGTCTTCCTCTGGTAGCTGCGATCGACTACTTCCCGGTGGTCGTACCTGTGTTCCCCAAGTGAACAGCGTGACTACATCCCGAAGGCCAACTGCACTGCATCAGCCGCTTCCTGCATCGCATTCGTACGGCTACATCGAACAAGGTCAACCTACGAGAAACACCATGATAGGTGAATCTCCAGTTGATAACAGTGAAACCGGTGGCTCCGTCACTGGTCCCACTTTTGGGTATAATCTGATACCCCTCTTCTTCATATTGTTATTTGTGTTCTTATTTAAATCTGAGTTAAATCTGAAGACTTACACATGTCTGTTATCACTCATTTTAATCATGAATATATTGCTGAATGCTATGTTTAATTTTGGAATTAAAATGTCACCAAAAGTACATAATTTTCTAACAATGCAGAAACCTGATTTTAATGATAATTATGTTAATAGGCTTTCGGTCGCTCAATTTGCTTCAACCATTAAGCCCAACGTTTTTTATGGCAATAGTTATATTCGTTGGCGTGAACGGATGGTTTTGTGGCTGAATGCTATGGGCATCTTAGACGTGATCAACGGGAAACCCACCGAGTGCAGTTCCAAGCAGGGAACTGTATTTGAGGCTCGGGACAGTTTCTTTCGTGGTTGCGTTCTTGGTGTCATAGCACCACACCTCATGGATCCCTTTCTTAAGCATAAGACTTGGAAGGAGATGTGGTATGCTCTTGAGGCTCAGTATGGAGCTTCCGATGCTGGTAGTGAGTTGTATCTCATGGAACATGGAACATTTCATTGACTACCGAATGGTGGAAGACCGTTTGGTGGTAGAACAAGCAAATGAGATACATCTGCTAGCAAAAGATCTCACGTGCTGCAGCAAGGACAATCCATGTGTGCCTCCTGACAAGTTTGTGGCTGGAGCTATCATCTCCAAGTTGCCACCTTCTTGGAGGGATTTTGCTACTTCACTGAAACACAAGAGACAGGAGTTCACTATTGGTGGACTTATTGGGATTCTTGATGTGGAAGAAAAGGCGAGAGCAAAAGACACACGTGGTAAGGGAGTCGTTGGTGCAAGCGCTAACTTCGTTCAGAAGAACATGAACGCTCGTACAAATAACTCCAACAAGTGTAAAAAGAAACCACCTAAGCCTCAGAATGTTGGAAAGACTAAACAAACCACTGCGTTCAAGAAGAAAAAGGGAAACTGCTACGTGTGCGGCAGTGAGGACCACTTTGCTGGAATGTGTCCCGACCGTAAAGGGGCAAAGTCTGCCGATATGGTTGTTAGCGAACATGGAGGAACATCGGGGTACGGTAATCATTACCTACAATTCTTTCAATTATGTCTTCACCTGAGTGGTGGGTTGATACTGGCGCTAATACTCATGTGTGTGCTGACATTTCCTTGTTTTCTTCTTACCAGGTCAGAGGGGCTACCTCCTTGCTAATGGGGAACGCCACCCATGCGCATGCTCTTGGTGTTGGTACGGTCAATCTGAAGTTTACTTCGGGAAAGATCGTGCAGCTGAAGAACGTGCAACATGTCCCTACAATAAAGAAGAACCTCGTCAGCGGCTCTCTACTATGTAGAGATGGTTTTAAATTAGTCTTTGAGTCCAATAAATGTATCGTGTCCAAGTTTGGAACATTTGTTGGTAAAGGTTATGATAGCGGAGGTCTGTTCCGCTTTTCCTTAGATGATGGTTGTAATAAAGTAGTAAACAATGTTGTTAACATTGATGAATTAAGTGTTTGGCATTCGAGGCTTTGTCACGTTAATTTCGGTTGCATGACACGACTAGCAAATTTGAGCTTAATTCCAAAAATTACCTTTGTCAAAAATTCTAAGTGCCTTGTGTGTGTTGGTTCAAAACAAACTCGCAAGCCTCATATGCCTGCCAAGGCGAGAGACTTGGCACCTCTAGATTTAATTCATTCCGACCTATGTGAAATGAATGGTGTGTTGACAAAAGGTGGCAAAAAATATTTCATGACACTAATCGATGATAGTACTAGATTTTGTTACATCTACTTGTTAAGAACAAAGGATGAAGCATTCCGTCACTTCAAAATCTATAAAGCTGAAGTAGAAAACCAGTTGGAAAGAAAGATCAAAAGAGTTAGATTGGATCGTGGTGGAGAGTACTTCTCAAATATCTTTAATTCATTCTGCGAGGAACATGGTATTATTCATGAGAGGACGCCTCCCTACTCACCCCAGTCAAACGGGGTGGCCGAAACAAAGAACCGTACTCTAACAGACTTGGTTAATGCCATGTTAGATACATCGGTACTTTCCGAGGAATGGTGGGGTGAGGCTATATTGACTCCATGTCATGTCCTAAACCGTGTTCCTACAAAGAACAAAGAGATAACACCATTCGAGGAATGGGAGAAGAAAAGGCCAACACTTTCCTACTTGCGAACTTGGGGTTGTTTGGCCAAAGTAAATGTGCCAATCAACAAGAAACGCAAGCTTGGACAAAGACAGTGGATTGTATTTTTCTTGGTTACGCTTTCCACAACGTGGGTTATAGGTTTTTGATAGTAAACTCTGGAGTACCTGACGTCCAGATCGGTACAATAATTGAGTCCAGAGATGCTACATTCTTTGAAAATATATTCCCTATGAAAGATGGAACAAGTTCATCTAGGCATGAGATTATCGAGGATGATGTCTCCACTGAGCCGATAGAGCACAATGAACACACACTTGTGGAACATCCCGAGGAGGATAACAATGAGGCTCCAAGAAAGAGCAAGAGACAGAGGACTGCAAAGCCCTTTGGTGATGATTTCATTGTATACCTCATCGTTGACACAGCCAAAACCATAGAAGAGGCATATTCATCTCCTGATGCTGACTATTGGATGGAAGCAGTTAGGAGTGAAATGGACTCGATCATGACAAATGGTACATGGGAAGTCGTTGATCGCCCCTATGGGTGCAAACCCGTAGGGTGCAAGTGGGTGTTCAAGAAAAAGCTTAGACCTGATGGTACTATTGAAAAGTATAAGGCTAGGCTTGTGGCCAAGGGTTATACCCAAAAGGAAGGAGAAGACTTCTTCGATACTTACTCACCTGTTGCTCGATTGACCACAATTCGAGTGTTACTTTCTTTGGCAGCCTCCTGTGGTCTTCTTGTCCATCAAATGGACGTAAAGACAGCTTTCCTCAACGGAGAGTTAGAGGAGGAAATCTATATGGATCAGCCAGACGGGTTTGTAGCAAAAGGTCAAGAGGGAATGGTATGTAAGTTGTTGAAGTCTCTGTATGGCCTCAAGCAAGCCCTGAAGCAGTGGCATGAAAAGTTCGAAAGAACTTTAACCTCTGCAGGTTTCGTTGCAAACGAAGCCGATAAGTGTGTGTACTGTTGTTTTAGTGGGGGCGAAGGAGTGATTCTGTGTTAGTATGTGGATGACATACTAATACTATTAAGGAAGTCAAAGAATTTTTGTCTCAAAGATTTGAGATGAAAGATCTGGAGGAAGCTGATGTTATCCTGACCATAAAGCTGGTAAATGATGGAAATGGTAGGGTGACTCTATCACAAACTCACTATATGGAGAAGATGTTAAGATGCTTCGGTTACAGCGATCTTAAATCTGTCTCAACACCTTATGATGCCAGCGTAATCTTGAAAAAGAATAAAAGGATAATGAGAGATCAGCTGAGATATTCTCAGATCATTGGTTCATTTATGTATCTGGCTAGCGCCACAAGACCTGACATTGCTTTTGCTGTAAGCAAATTAAGTCGGTTTGTGTGAAATCCTGGTGAGGATCACTGGAAAGCACTTGAACGAGTAATGCGCTATTTAGTAGGAATAATGTACTATGGAATTCACTATTCCGGGTACCCCAATGTACTAGACGGATATAGTGATTCAAATTGGATTTCTGATGCTGATGAGATTAAATCCACGAGTGGATATGTGTTTACTCTCGGAGGTGGCGCTGTTTCCTGGAAGTCTTGCAAGCAGACCATTTTAACAAGGTCGACAATGGAAGCAGAACTCACAGCACTAGACACCGCCACTGTAGAAGCTGACTGGCTTCGTGAACTCCTAATGGACTTACCGGTGGTTGAAAAACCAGTACCGGCAATCCTAATGAACTGTGACAATCAAACTTGATTATCAAGGTGAACAGTTCAAAGGACAACATGAAGTCATCCAGGCATGTAAAGAGGCGGTTGAAGTCTGTCAGGAAGATGAAAAACTCCGGAGTTATAGCCCTAGATTATATTCAAACGGCTAAGAACCTGGCAGATCAATTTACAAAGGGTCTTTTACGAAATGTGATAGACAATGCATCCCTAGAATTGGGCCTGAGACCCACGAGTGTTATTCCATAGCGGTAACCTGTCCTGTGTGATCGGAGATCCTGTGAAGCAGGATGGTGAAACAAGCTACGGTCTAACTGAGAGAAGAGAACCTTTGTATAAGGCTTATTCTAGAAGAAGGTGCATTTCTCTTCTAAACCTGTGAGGTAGGTTGGTTTACACCTTAATGTGTTCCAGGAGGTTTCTTGAAAAAAGAGAGTTGTTACTAGAAACAAAGATGTTGTCCTACAGAACATCTCAAAGGAATACACCTATATGAGTCTGACTACTAGTCATAGTCTATGGGGTTTGGGTAACCTCTAGAAACTCATGAAATGGCATGGAGTATGACTCATAAGCTCCAAAACAGCGGAGATGTTTTGCAGCCTAGTATCAGTATAGAGCTCTGGTGAAACTTGTTTGCATAAAACTGACAATTCAAGGCATAGTCCATTGTACAGTTGTAAATAAGTGTAGCCCTTGTTCTAGATGGAAGTTCAACTTAACAGTCTCCATCAAAAACTGGTATATCAAAGGGGTATGATAACATTTCTTAGTATGGCTTAAAATTCTTGGTGGGGATTGTTGGAATTATGGGCCTAGCCCATTTATTTCTCAATAATAAAGAATTAAAAGCCCACTAATTAATGTTGACAATAAATGTGATTAATACCGTATTGGAAATTAAGGAGAATCCCAACCAACTTAAATGGTGGACTATGGGTACACCGCTTGTGAAGTTGGCTAGAGGAGATCGGCGAGCCACGCGCGCGCGAGCGCTCGCTCGCCTTGCCGGGCCGGGCCGGGCCGGGCCGAGGCCGTGGCCATGGCGAGGCGAGGCGTGCCGTGCCGTGCCGTGCCGTGCCGTGCCTGAGCCTGAGCCTGAGGCCGTACCTGTGTTCCCCAAGTGGCCTGAGTGCCTCGTCCGCGTCCGGGTCGACATAGACGCCAAGTGATGCCGGCGAGGAGCAGGAGGGAGAGAGATATGAGTGATGAGTGTGATCTTTGCAGAAAGCCTGCAATCATCTGTGCTTATATGCTGAGGGAGGATTGCAGTACAGCTCTGTAAAGTTACAGATACTTATATGCTGAGGGAGCATATATGCTTCTTCTCCTTCTTCGACTGCAAGAAGGGAGTGAGGCATGCATGAGCCGAGAGACCGAGAGCTTATATGCTGAGGGAGGATGGTCACAGAAGAGACATGGTAAAGACCTCTGTGCTGGGCTGTTGCCTAGCAACGTGGTTTCTAGCTACGGCCGCAGTCTCACGCATTGTACGCCTTGCAACTGCTAGATCATGTAGTGACTGCAAGTGTCGGTCCTGGAAAGGCACCAGCTTTACAGCAGAGTGCTTGGACCACCTGATGAAGTGTGTGAGTTAGGCGAGACATTGCTTGACTGCCTTGGAAGAGTGATTGAGTTGGAATAGTTTCACTGATCTAATGCATAGAATCTATTTATCTTATTAAAACGGAAGCAAAAGGAGCCACCAGATTCACCGAGAGGACCTAGAAAATCCCACATTAATCTAAAAAAGAGAAGAACCTTCACCGTTGGATTTTACGAAGATCTAATGGTCTAGGGTATCTCAAAGAGTCCATATCAAATAGAAGGCCTAAAATAATTCAAATAGCCCATTAAAAATAGAGAACTAAATATAACCGGACTGTTTAGATGGCAAAAAAAAAAAATCAATATCAGGCTGGACTCTAATTTCCATCGAGTAAAATCAATAATATTTTTCTTTTACAAAAACGGCTCCAATAACATGAACGACTCTAACAATATTTTTCTCCAAATATGAAAGGGACTCTTTGGATATATAGAAATCATGCCATCGAGCAAAAGGGCCTCCAATAATATTTCTGTTGAAACATGTGCATGACTCTAACGTGCCATCGAGCAAAAAAGGCTCCAATAATATTTTTTAACATGAACAAGACTCTAACTTTGCATCTTTTATTTAAATATTTACACATGACCTTCAAAAGTTGCACAACAATTGCTATCCTGCCGCCACACGTGGACACCACAGCTTGAGAAACAATGCAAAGGAAATCCGAGTGGGCACCGATGGGGTGATCAAGCTGTAGAAAAGGTTTCAAGGGCACTGTCGCTCGAAGAGGAAACGACCAATAAATCTATATAGTGCTAGCTTCATTGCACATATAGGTAGCGAGCGCGATGGTGACATGCAGGATGTTTGGGGTGAAGTGGAGGGCAATGCCAATTTTTGTCACATACATGCTCACACACACATATATGAATACACGCACAAGACCCTACCCCTATGAGCACCTCTAAAACATTGAGCCAGCTGATCTCGAGATTGACAAAGTCAACACAGATATCTCACTATCGACGGGCACATCGTCTACCATTGAAAGAAAATACGAGCACCGAGACTGAGTCGAGGACTCGAATCCAGGTAGGCAGGTTCTAGCACAATAAACCTTACCAGGTAAGGTACGCTCAGTTTATAAAAAGAATAATATGTCACAAATTATAATCAAACATGTGAGTGGGACACGCAGATGCATGGTGCATTCATCATGGAATAATGATGGGATTCTGATTTAAAAGATGATGAGATAATGCATAATTTCAAGAGTGTGGCTATGTCATGAAAAAAAGCTTTGAATATTACATGAAGAAGCACAACTTAAGAATAGAGCATTGAAAACGTAGAAGAGCATGAACATAGTGTGCCCAACCTGCCGATCTAGAAGATGTACAAAGAGCATCATTTTTTGCGGGAAGATAATGGCCATAGAGTAAAGTTGTGTGTTGGCCATGAAAAACTGAACAAGCATATCTAGATAGCTGCACATGGAGAGTAACTGCAACATTAAAATATGGAAAAGAAGAGCAGCGCGTCACAATAGACGCTAAGAAGCAAATTTGATTTAGAAAGTGATGATAAAACTCTTGGCTACGAGAGCACGATGATAATGATAACTTGCTGATGTAGCCATCTAAAAACCACAAAGGGTCAGGAAATTACCATGTTTATATTGAAAAGAAAGACTATACATCATTGGATTTATGATGAACAAACCATCTATATTATCTTGAAATTTTTTTAAGGAGTATACAACTTATAAGTATTGAAAACTTGAAATTTATATAAGTCTAAAATAAAAAGGCAAATTAGCACTCTGCATCTAATAAAACCCAAAAGTGACTAGCAATTATGTAAGTATTATTTTCTAATAAAGTAAATTTTCATAATAAGAAGAGAGGTGGATTTGATATCAACAGCTATTATCTTCCTATTTACTGATTATTATAGTTGGGTATTATCTTGGTATAGTCTCAAATCCTTCCTGATCGCGAGCACATAACTGAGAATGCAACATGACATAGGAAGTGGCTAGCAGTAGATAAAAATATCGTGTAAATATTTTTCCCAATGAGGTCAATTTTCATTTTAAGAAGAGAGGTGGATTTCATATCATCGGCTATTATCTTCCCATTTCTTTATCCTAATTAGTAGTAATTATCTTGGTATATTTATGCCTCCATGATAGCAAATACGTAACAGAGATTGCAATGTGACACAGGAAACATTTAGCACTTTATAAAAATATTATTTACTAATTAGATTACATTCCATGTTGAGGCCAAGAGAGGAGGCGAAAATCACTGGCTACTATCTTTCCAATTCTTCATCTTTATCACCAATTATTATCTTGGTAGATTACAACATCATCTTGATTGCAAGCAAATTGTGAAGAACACAATGTGATATAGGAAGGAGCAACAACATAGAATTGCTATGATGAATAAGAAGATAACAACAACAGCATGACAAGGCCATTATGGAGCTGCACAACAATTTCGTACTTAAAAATGATGAGATCGTGCACAATTTAGATGCCATGAATGCAACTAAAAAAAAAAAAGCATTGGAGCGGCAATGGAAAGGCACAACTAAACAAATGCAAAAACAAAGAAGAAAAAGTCAGCATGGCTGCATATGGGTCATATTCCAAGAGGGTAGAAGCATACAAACAATATGTGCACAATCAAAATCTAGAATAGAAGAGAGGGTGATGATGACTATGGCCCTGTTCGTATGGAGGGGTAAATGGGGTAAATTTGCACCAACTTTCCCCAAAAGTGATAAACATGTAAGGGCAAATGGGGTGGGGTAAATGTTTTGCCCATCAAATTTTATTTGGCCCTAAAGAGTGTCAAATTGGGGAAATATCTGGTAGGTCCCACCAAAAACTTCTCTCATCCCCTTCCATCCCGACAATCGGCTTATTCAAATGTCCCTTACTGGTTAATATTTACCCCTCAATCTAAACACCCAACGGGGCAAATTTTTTAGAGGCAAAACATTTGTCTTGAGGCAAAAATTTACCCTCTCAATCCAAACAGGGCCTCTATGCCGGTTTTGGAAGGAGGGGGGGGGGGGGGGGGTGATGTTAACTAGCTCTAGAGTCTCCATTAATGTTTACTATGGTAACATTTTAAAAAATAGAGGAGTTAGATCCCGCCATTATTGATAAGGTTAAATCAGAAAATGTTTAAAAAATATGTTAGGTTCAGTAAATATAAAATATATGTCTGAAGTATGACTTTCTTCCCCCCCCCCCCCCCCCCCCCCCCCTAAATTCATGTTCTTAAAAGAACGTGTCACAATACATGATGATGAAAACGTATAGATAATAACTTGATCTTGGTCAACACAAAAATATTTGTTTATATTTGTTTAAAAAATCGAAATGTTAGGTTTTAAATGCTAGCTACCCGTGCAAATTGCGCGGGTCATCTTGCTAGTCTTATATAGAGCCGTGTCTCCCTCGACTGCAGCGCTGCAGGAGTATCAGAGTATAAGGAGGCGTGCTAACAGTTCCACGCAGGCACGCAGCAGCCGAATTGCCTGACAAGCAGCGTGTGTTGAATGCATGTAGTTTCTGTTGGCTTGCGCACCAGTTTGAAAGTTGACGCTGCTTTTTTTTTTTCTGTTGCACAGTAACATGCGAATTGAGCTTTGCACCTTCACTTTGCAAATGTTTTGTTTTTTTGTTCTTGAACAAGTTCCTTCGCTCCTCCCCACTACTTACTTTCCTGAAACTTTTCCTTGTTGTAGAGTGATTTAATATTTCTTAAGAGGGTTTCATTAGCGCTATTGATGAGAAGTCTGTAAAATGAAAATGAATGTCACAGGAACCTGTAGGTGATGATATCCACATCATTTTAGGCAAGAATCCGAAACATGTTATCCCAAGGTCGACACTACCACAGAACACAGAACGACCACCCAACACTAAGTTACCTGACAATCACTTAACTAATCCCTCTCAAGACAAACCCTACTGGCTGCTTCGATGGCACAACAAGAAAGCTACTAGAACACAGGTTACTAAATGACACACGAACTCGAAATGCTCCTCACCGCCAGCCTCCATTATTATTCCGTCCATCCACACACCAGGCCGTCAGTGGCCTCACGATCAGGTCTGGGTGAGAGCTCCATCACGTCATGCTGATCGAGAAGAATAAAGAGCTGAATTAGTGTCTTTCAAAAATAAAAAGAGTTGAATTAGCAAACATCTAGAACAGAATGCTTCAGTAACTCCCAGGTAAGTTAAATGGAAAAAGTTTATATAACCCCCTGACCTATTGCGAGTGGGATACATGACCCCCTGAACTACAAAACCAGATTTATAACCCCCTCACCTTTGTAAAACCATGCAAATAACTCCCTGAAGTGGTTTTGCTGTGTGGTTTTGCTGAGTTGGCATGCCATGTAGTGGGTTTCGCCACCGTGGACGCTGATGGCGCGCCGAAATGGACTGGGATGAATGATGTGGACAAACTGCTAGGCGGGTCCCGCCTGTAAGTGGGCATGTCTTCTCCCTCTCTGTTGCTGGCGTTGCCGCCGCGCCCGAGACCGTGTTGCCTTCGCTGCCTGTGGCCGTAGAGGTTCAGCTGGCAGTGAGCGTGTCGCGCACCCACGGACCTCCTGCACACGGTGGGGATGTGTCTGGAGCTGCTGTTCCCGCGAAGGCCATCACGGCGGCGCTCCGGTTCCTACGGAGGAGGCGGCCGTCCCACACTATATGCAGTCATATGCCTTAATCCTAGGAACCTCGTCGTGCTTTGTCCAGTACCTTGAATTTGGTCTCCTGCAAAAATTCAGCACCCTCGGAAGTCAGAGCACAATCCTAATGCTTGATTGCAGAAAATTACATATAAGCTATGCACTTACAATCCATAATCAGATGGGAAATTAATCCACCAGAAAGCAGCAGGCAACGATGGAAGCTGACCTGACGTTCATGCCTGCGGTATTCATCCACCAGATGTAAGTGCTGAAGATTAGCTAGTCAACGTCCTTGCAGTACTTGGCGTAGTCAACAATCCTAATGATTTGATGCTCGATGCTGTGGATGTGGGATTGTTGGAGTTGGAATCGACGAGGAAGAGCACCCAGTAAATTTGATTGGTGTTCCCGACCTGCAATGCTCCCTCTGCCTGCGAGTCTGCCGAGCAACGATGCGCTGCCACAGCGTTCGTTCGCGGCCAGGCAGCCACTTCGGATTCTCCTCCCTCTCTGTTCGCAGCGATGAGATCGGAGGCGGCCGAGGGGATTGGAGAGGGAGCACTGGCTGGAGATGGAGATGAAGAGCGCGGGGGCGGACGGGGCGCTGAGGGAGGCCGGCGAGGGCACGTCGAAGAGGAGGCCGTCACAGTCGCCGGCGGCGGCAGTGCCGCTGCGGAGGAGGCCGGCGAGGGCACGTCGGAGATGGAGAGCTTGGGCACCAGCGAGGTGGCGCTGTCGCTGGGCCATCGAATTGGACTTGGAGATGGTCCTGAGGCAGTGTGAACTGGTGACGATGTACCTGACCAGCCTGGCAAGCAGACCCGAGTGCCATGGTGTCCATCCATGCCGACGTGGAGATCCAGCTAAGCAAAACCAGCTAGCAAAACAGCTCTAGGGGTTAAATATCCGGTTTGCAAAAGTTTAGGGTGTAAAAGATCCTGTTTTGAAGGTTAGGGGGTATGTATCCCACCTGTGGTAGTTCAGGTGGTTATATAGACTTTTTTCTTAGTTAAATCTACCTCGGCCTGAGACTCCTTATTCTGAAGATTAATATTGGCCTCCGACGAGCGAGACGTTGTCCACGACGATACATACTACTGCGAAATCCAAATTAAACAGCATAATTCAAGTTGGCGTTCGTCAAAATCAAGGCTGATCTTTCCATGGGAGAGGGGCTGTCAGCAAGGTGATCTCTGCTTACCCATATTTCGCAGGCTGCTTTAAGCACTGTTGCTGTTGTTAGCAGTACTACTACAACATGGGTGTGGTCAGCTCGTGGAGCTATATCTGCCTCAACTGTCGCAGGGGTGTCACCGTATCAGAGTACAAGAGGCGTGTTGACGGTTCCACGCAAAGAAGCCGAATTGTCTGACAAAGAGCGTGTGTTGAATGCATGTGGTTTCTGTTGGCTCGCCAGTTTTAAAGTTGGAACGGATTTGTTTTGTTTCACAGTAAATGGTTGTTCGTTAGTACACGCGAGCTTTGCACTTTCACTCTGCAAATGTATTGTTTTTCATTTTTTTTCTTGAACAAGTTCCTTTCCTCTCCTCCCTACTACTTAATTACTTTTCTGTAAACTTTTCATTGTTGTAGGGTGATTTAATATTTCTTTTGAGGGTTTCATAAATGAGAATTCACATCTATCTGCTTCACTGAATCTTAGCATAAGCATGAAAAAACTGTAAAATAAAAGGCCAATGAATGTCACGGGAACCTGCAGGTGATCTCCACATCATTTAAGGCAAGAAACCGAGACATGTTGATCCCAAGGTCGACATTACCACACAAACAGAATGATGACTCACACTAAGTTACCCGACAATCACTTCACTAATCTCTCTCACAAGACAAACCCCTACTGGCTTCGACGGCACAACAACAAGCAACTAGAACAGCTTAACACATGACACACGAACTCAGCTCCTTACTGCCAATCTCCATTATTCCGTCGATCCACACACCAGGCCGTCGGTGGCCTCACAATTAGATGTCTTGATGTTCCTAGAGCTCCATCACGTCATGCTGACAAGAAAGAGCTGGATCAGTAAGCATCAAGGATAGATTTTCACACTGACAGAACCGAATCCAGTGGTGGCCGGTTAAATTAAACCTACCTCGGCGTGAGACTCCTTGTTCTGCAGATCAACATTCGGCTCCGACGAGCGAGGCCCAGTGTGGTATTTGTCCACGATGATCCTACTGCGAAACCACATCGAAATCCACAAGAGAAAAATTCAAGATGGTGCGCGACGAAATCAGGGCAAGCAATCACGAAAATGTGCCAGATTGGTGCGCGAGGACGGCACTTACGGGCGGTCGTTTTCGTCGAACTCGATGCTGCCGTCGAAGCCGCCGGCGCGGCCCCCGCCGCCGTTCTTGCCGTCGGCGAAGATGCGGTTGAGGTAGGCAGACTCCTCGTAGGTGGCCGGCTCGACGGAGAAGCCGGAGCCCGGCTTCTTGGCGCGGTACTTCTCCACCCAGCGGTCGAGCCACTCGGACTCCTCCTCGGTGGGGTAGGTGACGCTGATCCGGATGTCCGGCCCGTCCTCCAGACCACCCGCCGCTGCTGCGATGGCGAAGGCCACGTGAGAGCTGATGCTCTCACTCAGAGAGCTGGAGGTCGAGCTCTAGCTCGGGTGCTGCGAAGGTGGAGGCCTTTTATAGGCGCGTTGGGAGGGCAGCGGGTGCCAGGTGCTGGTCAGGCTGCTGGCCGGGGCTGCCGTCAGCGTTGGGGCGAGTTCGGGCGGCGTGGTGGCGAGCAGGGATGAGCGAGCGGCGCTGGCGTCGAGCGGGCGGGGTGGCAGAGGGCTAGGGGTGGCATGGCAAGCAGGGGTTAGGTGTTGAGGCCAGGTGGCACACGGGGGCTGGCCAAGGCGGCTCATCACGCAGCGAGCGCAGAGGCGAGTCTGACGGCTGCTGTGTGGCGTGCAGGGGACGGCCTGCCGACCCGAGGCAGGGACGGTAAGGTGACGTCGGCGCTCACGCGCCCGCGCCCTCCTGCATGTGGTGCTTGGGGCAAGGCCGGTGCAGGTGGAGCGGAGGTGGTGGCGGCGCGTTATGGCAGCCATGGTGGTTTGGCCGGCGCTGGTGGCGGTGCCGCGCGGCCCGTGGAGGGGGGAAAACGGATGGCAAGAATGGAAAGAGGGGAGTGAGGGGAGTCACGGCGATGAGGTCCGGTGGGGAGCTGGGCGCCGGAGCGGCGGCGGCGCGGGCTGTGGCGGCGGCGGTGCTAGGGTAACGGGGGGGGGGGGGGGGGGGGGGGGGGGGGGGAGGGAGAAAAGAAGAGCGCTGCAGGGCCATGGGCCGCGCGCGCATGTAAGTCGCGGCCTACTGGGGATGATGTGCAGCCCAAGGGAAGGCGGGCTGGCGGCCTGGCTGTGGCCGGTGGTGGGCTACGCGGGCCGTGGGCCGGCCGGGTGAAGGGAAAGCGGACGGAGAGAGGAATTCAGGGAGGTTGTCCGGACTTTGGGGGAAGGGGTCGGCTGGTGCAAGGGAAGCCGGGCCGGAAAGGGAGTTTTGGCCCGTTTAACAATTCAAAGGATTTCCTATTTGTTTGGGGTTCGGATCTGAATATGAATTTAGATTCGAATGAGATTTCGAGGTGGGGCATGAAGGGGATAGGTTTAGAATATTTTGGAAATATTTGAAATCGTAATATTCAAATTAAATTTGAATATAAATTCTAAACATTGGAATGGACGAGGGATTTGGGAGGAATTTCTACCTTTTAGAATTTAGAGATCGGAGAGGGCTCTAAAGCATTCAAATGCATCACACATGGCAAGTTAAATGCAGGGTTTAACTTATAAAAATATATTATGGATATTTGAGAGAGAATTATATTTAATTAAGGAAAATTATAGAAAATGCATATTCTTAAATGCTCTTAAAAGGACGGGGTGTTACAATAGATCTGAAGACCGTCGCTATAGTTGCGGTCTTCTTCCATACTATGTTAAACAGACCTAGGTATTGGTCTTTTAGGGGTGTAGGCCCTAGCCAAGAATCCTCCCAAAATCTAATTTGAGGCCCATCTCCCAAATTAAAACTGCCGAATCTCAAAAGATCATTTTTGACTTTCATCAAGCCAGACCAAAAATGAGAATCACCAGGCATGTAATCAACTTGTGTGATCGTTTTGTGTCTCAGATATTTATTTCTAAGGAGTCTTTGCCAGATTCCATCTCCATTAATAAGGCGAAAAATCCATTTACTAAGAAGACATTTATTCTGCAAATCTAGGTCTAAGATTCCTAAACCCCCTAGCTCTTTTGGAGTACATAAAACGCTCCATTTCGTCAGTCTATACTTTTTCTTATGGCCCTCATTCTGCCAAAAAAAATCTAGATCTGTAATGGCGACCGGTGTCACGCACACGGTTATGCGGTCATCGTCGAAGGTTTCGTCTGTGACACCACGGGGTGTCGCTAATCGCGTCACCCTCTGCGATAAACGGCACCGGCAGGTGGGCCCGACCGCCTGATCCCCGCTCCTCTCCCCCACGACCCAATCTGCCACTCCTCGGTCAATCCCTCCTCCCATGATCTCCTCCTCGCGGCCTGCAACCATCTCCCCGACTCCCCATCCTAGGCGCATCCCCCACCGGCTTCCACAAGCACAACCTCCTCCTTCCCTCCCCAGAACGACGACCTCCTCCGCTTCCCATGTGTCACCCCTATGGCCGCCGGCGAGAGCCGTCGACGTGAGAATCGCAAGAGGAATCGAGATTGGTAGAGGGGCGGGCGACGAACCCTGAACCCCAGCTGTCTGTTCTTCCTTTCAGAAATGCAATAGTCTGTTACAGAGTTCCTTGACTCAGGCTATAGCTTGCTCGCCCGCACACACCTGGTCCTCTGGACCCACTCGTCATACACACCAAGTTTACATAAATGAACTATGCAACATTCAAACTAGAAAACATAAAGCAGTAATGCCGTCTCCTAGGTCATGACATCTCCCCCTCCAACAGAAGTTGCTGGTCCTCCAGCAAGTGCATCAGGAAACCTTGTCTTCAGAACATTCCAATCTTCCCAGGTGGCTGCTTCCCTTGGCAACGATGTCCACTTGATCAGGGCTTGAGGTACAGCTTTGTTTCCCTTCTTGATGAGTCTTCTCTCCAACACCTCCTCAGGACGAATGGCAGTGGTGTTGAGCTCTGCAACCAGGGCTGGACGCCGAGCCAGCTCGGCTTGGCTCGGCCTGGCTCGTTAGGTTAACGAGCTGGCTCGTCTCAGCTCATTAGCGAAACGAGCAAAAAGGCTGGCTCGGCTCGGCTCGTTAGGCTCGCGAGCCAGCTCGTTAAGCTCGAACGAACTCTAGAGCCAAATCTAAATTTAGTATTACCACCTCAACATATATAAAATATAAAAAATGGTTATAATAAAATTATAAACTTCAAATTCACTATGCATGGCTTGGCTCAACGAGCTCGGTTGGGCTCCAATAGCTCGGCTCCCTTTGTTAAGACCTTATCCTTCTAGCTTGGTTGGCTTGCGAGTAGCTCGCGAGCTGGCTCGAGCTAGCTCGTTATCCAAACGAGCAAAATTAGCAGCTCGGCTCGTTAAAAAGTCCATCGAGCCGAGCTGAGCCGAGCCGAGCCGTGAACGAGCCGACCCAGCTCGCGAGTTCTTGGCTTGGCGTCCCAGCCCTATCTGCAACCTTGGGTAACTCAGAGAAAACAAGTGTATAATTAGGTAGAAATGGTTTCAACTGAGAAACATGAAACACTGGGTGAATCATGGATGTTTCTGGTAGATCCAACTTGTAGGTTGCCTTCCCAATTCTCATCAGCACTTTGTATGGCCAGAAGTACTTGAAAGATAGCTTGGGATATGGTCTGTTCACCAAGGATGACTTGGCATAGGGTTGCAGCTTCAGAAGCACTTGTTCCCCTACTTGGAATTCCTGGTGTTTTTGCTTCTTATCTGCACTCATCTTCATTGTATTCTGGGCTCTAGCCAAATGTTCCTTGAGAATGACAGCTTGAGATTGCAGCTCTTGCACTGTCTCAGTAACTGTAGTTTGTGTTGATGGTCCAGGTGTAGAGATGCCCATGTGAGGGTCATACCCATACAAGGCATGAAATGGTGAACACCCTAGAGAAGTATGATAGCTGGAGTTATACCAAAACTCTGCCTAAGATAGCCAAGCTTTCCACTGCTTTGGTTCTTCGTGTACTGCATAATGCAAGTACAGTTCAAGGCATTGGTTTACTCGCTCTGTCTGGCCGTCCGTTTGTGGATGATAGGCCGAACTGAAGATGAGAGTTGTGCCCACCAACGAACAACTCTTTCCAGAAAGTGTTGGTGAAAACTTTATCTCTATCAAACACAATTGTCTTGGGCAACCCATGTAGCTTAACTACAGTATCAAAGACTGCTCTTGCAATAGACTGACCAGTATATGGGTGCTTGATAGGAATGAAATGTGCATATTTTGTGAACCTGTCCACCACTGTTGGCGCTCTTAAATGACACGTTTGTAGTGCCATCTAGGTGGTGATTTTGGAGTAATTCTTATACTAACCCGCCATTTGGCACTTGAAATAACCCTATTTCCACATGTGTGTTGTATTTTGGACTATATTGTGTTTATGTAGGAAATACGACATAAATGGAGGGATTTTGTACAAGTTGGACTTGGGTCCCGGACTTTGGATGACGAAAGACACAATCATCAAAGGCCCGCAGGAGATGCTGAACTTGTTCGGACCATATCTCCTTCACCCGGACTCCGATTGGGGCAATTTTTATAAGAAAATTGCATAGCTCGAAAAGATCTAGAACTTTCCTGTGAAGCCCGAGGACATTTGAGGCCTCTAGGGGGGTGTGCCGCTGCGGCCTGGCCTGTTTTCGGCCCGGATCGGTGTCCCCTTTCACCAGAAGGTAGCCCTCGACGTTCCTAGGGTTTATTCAGAACCTTAGCCCCGAAGGCAGCTGCAACCGACTGTCAACAACTATAAGTACTCAAGACGATTCACCGGGATGAGGGGACCGACGAGATTTGACCTAGCCGCCACCACAAGATGAGGGACAGAGATTATATGAGTTCATCGCAGTGATCAACACTAGCGGAGGACAAGGAGATCATGGGAGCCCTTAGGCCATCGGTCTAGGGAGTTGCTGCGCCTCCTCGCCGTCATGTTCGGTGACAACGTTCCTCGGAGTCTCCATCACCCCTCTGTGCATCAATCTTTGTAAGATGATGGGGTAATGCCTCTGTTCATCCCTAGGATTGTATGGATCTATGATATGTAACCTCTACATGCACATTATGCCTATCAATGCTTCATGGTCTATGTCTTTGCAATGCTTCATTTACATGTGTGAGATCTGCATATGTTCTTAGTAGTGTTTGTGGTAATCGTGGTGATTAGCTTAACTCTACGGATGCTTTGATATAGATGTGTTAGCGAGGTGATGATTACCCTTGTGTAGTGACAGTATGCGGGAGGGAAAAGGCCGAGCGACCGCATAACCGGTATGATGCTAGTGAAGGCTACGTTATCTGTGTAGTAGATGCATATTCATATGAACCTAGATCCTAGGGAGGGAACGCTTATCTATCTTTGTTGCTCTCTTGTATCAACCTTTGTTCTCTTGTGTCCACCTTTGCTTCTTAGATTAATCTAGATTAGATTGTCATTCTACACAACTCATAAACCAGTTTCGTTAGTAAGATTAGTATAAAGTGAAGGCTAAACATCCTACTTGTTCCACGGATTGATAAACCTTGGGGGAGTACTCTAAGGGAAAAGCTACAACTGATCCGTGTGCTTGCGGTGGATCTTGGTGTGCGTTTGCACCGCCAACAAGATTTTCTGGCGCCGTTGCCGGGGAACAAGTTAGTTTGTTGTGCTTAAACTTTGTATTAATTTTGCTAACCCGCTAACACTTAACTTTTGTGTAGAATTTTTTGTGTTTTTCTTTTTATTTTTTCAGTGCCTAGATGGATTGGTTCACCTCAACAACGGAGAACGAAGAATTGTCGCTAAGGGAGTTACCAATGCCGTCAATGGAGGAACTTGAGTTGCAAAAATCAGATTTGACGCTTGCTACAACCCACTACAAATTGAAGCCTGAAATCATCGAGTTTGTGGCGACAACACCTTTTAGAGGATTGGAGGATGACAACCCGTATAGACACATTGAGCGATTCACAATGATATGCAACACGGTGCAACAAGAAGGAGTTCCGGATGCTTGGTTCAAGTGGAATCTTTTTCCATTCTCTCTTGAAGATGAAGCGTGTAGATGGCATACACTTGCATCCGTTGAAGCGAAGGGAAATTGGGATGAGTATGTGAAGAAATTTTGCTTAAAATTCTTGCCCATAAGCAAGGTCCAATACTTAAGGAGGCAAGTGATCAATTTCAAGCAAGGAGAGCATGAAGGAATCGATGAAGCATGGGACCGATTAAATGAACTACTCGAGCAAGGCCTGAACTTAGGATTTTCCTGTGATGTGATGTTGCATACATTTTATTTTTCACTAACCCCTAACTCTGCCCGTTTTGTAAGTATGTGTGCAGGAGGTGATATAATGGATAAAACAATTGGAGAAGCTGCACAAATCTTACAAAGGATATGCAATGGAGAAACAATACAACGAGATTGGGAAAGACACCGTCGAGAGAAGCAAAACGACAAGAGCAAGTCCGAGACACTTGCTGAAATTTTTGAAAATGATGAACCAAAGCTCAAGGAAGATGAACCGACCACACTAGAGATTGAAGAACCACTTCCTAAGGTAAGAGAAGTCATTCCACGTGTTAAAAATGTTGAAACTAACATGAATGTAGGCCGAACCTTGGAGAATGCTAAACCGTTGGTGGAATTCGAACAACTTGATTGGATTCTGATCGATTTTGGCCACCTAATCAACTACCGAAGGAATGAGGAACACCGATGCGTCCCCAAAATAATTGATGATATATTTGATCAAGAGATGAGTGGAGAATCGATCTAAAAGATGTTTGAAGAAGAAGGAGAAGAAGAAGATGAAGGATGGATCGATCAAGTTGAAGAAGAGCACAACCTTGGGCAAGAATCCATTGCCAAGGAGGATAATGAGAAGAGCTAGTGGTTTAAAGGATAAACTAGAGGAATAGGACTCAAGTTAGAAAATTATTGGGAGGAAGATGCATTGAAGCGGAGACATTCGACACACCTAAAGGCCTCCTCTCCACAAATTCATAGCTTGTGTTCTATTGAAGCTTATACACTAGCGAGACAAGACACGAAAGTGCTCAACGAACCAAAAACCACTCTTGTTGAAAAGACTCCATGGCTAAGGTACACATTAAACTCTCAAGATATGTTGGTATTGATAATAAACTTTTGAAACACTCTTGTTCAACCGATGGTATGAATGGCAACATTAATTCTATGCCTTGTTCCTACAATAATCATGTTTATAGGCTAGAATTTCTTGAGAATGATAAAGAGGCAATACTTATGTTTGAACATATTGATTTTGTGCCTAAAGAACCTTTGCCTAATGAAGATCTAAGCGCTATGCAAGAAACATATGTCACTTTTAATCACAACATGCTTTGTTGCTACAATTTAATTGTGGTTGTGATTATGGATGCGTATGTTTACAATAAGTTATGTAAATCTCGATCTTGCTTTGCGCTTGGTCAAGATAATGACCTTAAAAGAGCACATGTTGGGAGAAAGCCCGCATTTCACTAACCATGCAGGACATGAGACTCAAATCATGTGGTGAAAAGTCATGCCCAAAAAGTTGCAAGCTAGATCACCAACGTCTCCAAATTTTCAGAACTCAAGCTGCCGTTTTCATCAACTTTGTGGGACTGTTAAGAGATGTGAAATAGAAGAAAATTAAATATTCAGAAGGTCCATTAAGTTGTCATTCCAATGCATCAAGAACCAACAATTTTGGAGGTCCGTACAAGGAATTATGTCAAAAACATTGAGCATTGCGCGTTCTGAAATCAGCTCGGGACAGATTGCATCGCCGGAGTAAAACGGACGTAACTCTCTTGTTCGGAATCCATTTTGGGAAACTAAAGACTAGTTGGAAAGAAAATTTTGTGGGCTGTGCAGTGAAGCATTGATTTGGCACATCATCAGTTCTGTACATTGAAGAAAATTCGTGGAGAAGAAGGCAGCAACGCAAGGCGATGATAAGCGAGACGACGATGATGTAAGAGATGATAGTTTGGGCAAGCCTTCCATTAAATGATTATGTTCAGTATGAGGAGTGAAAGAGAGCTGCAAGAACACCTTTACGTCTTGCATAAAAGACCATGGCTTTGCGATGATGAGAAGGTATGTGAGAAAGTCGAGCTCTATGACTTTAAATGAAGCGCTTTTCAGGAGGCAACCCGTTCCTTGTGTTTTTTTCTTAGAGACAATAAATAATAGCACCATCCTATGATGATTGACTTGTGGCTAATTAATCTAGTTTTAGACCACCACCGTACTCATGTTCATATTTATTTTCTTGCATGCATTGCATTTTGTCATCATATAATTCACTCGTGCTTTCTTTGCATTTATCCTTGCATGCTTTGCATTTAGTTAGCTTGGTTGTTCTTTAAAATTAATGATGAATGCTTCCATATCCATGTCAATGCTTCATATGGGCATTTTCCTTTTGCAATCTCGCGTAAACATGGTGTTTAAACTTGATTGCGGACCTACATCATTCAATTCGATAAACCATGCTAGCTATCCATTTGTTTTCATGTTGCATAGGTTGGTTTATAAACTTTGCTATGCGCTTTATTTTTCTTGTGCTATAAAGAATTATTAATCTTGGGATAGACACGGTGTTTTGACCTTGGTTAATAAGTTTTTACGGCTATGGAGAAATTCAGCCACCTAGATTGTAAACATGGTGTTTAGAACTAGGCGTAAACATTGTCTTTGTTTATATGCTTTCCTCTCATTCGCATATACACTTGCACTCACGTACACCCATTAGGTTTTTATTTTATTTTTACTAGACTAATTATGCCATAAGTTAAGAGTCTTAGGATGAGTTGTTAGAAGGTTGGCAACTTGTTTCTACTCCCAACCGTCACCTGGGGGTAGAATGTGCACTTGAAATGTTTTGCAGGCAAGATGAAAAAGCTCTCATGAAAAGGAAATTGAAGGACGACAAGAATGAAGCGACACATGAAGAATATAAATGTTATGTGTTCTTATTCCATGCCTAGCAAAACGCTAAGCATGGGGGAGTCCTTGCACCTTCGGATGCTGAACACGATGCCCTAAAGAGAAAAGGATCAAGACCACAAGCATCTCCGCATCGATGCACAAGAAACTTTTGTTGTCATCAAGGCTCTAGTGCTACCTCAGAAGCAAACAATGGAATATTTTTGGATAATCAGAGGCCCCATGAAGTCTACGTTCCAATGGATCAAGCAGGCAAGTCAATAGGAGGTTCCTACAAAGGGTTATGGCCAAATCACTGAATGTCGCACGTCCTGAAAATCAGTTTTGGACAGCACGCAATGCCGAAGCAAAACGGGCATAACTCCCTCGTTTGAACTCCGTATTTGATGAATGACCACACGTTGGAAGGTAATTTCATAAACATTTCAATAGAATTATATTTTGGTATATGTTCTGTTCTGTACAGGGGAGAAAATCCATAGAGAAGAGGCAGCAACAAGACGATGACAACAAAACGAAGGAGATGGAGATGACGTTGATGAGAAGATTGGGCAGCAGGTTCAACTAAGCACACTATGATCAAACTCAGGAGCTAAGGAGCATTGGAAAATCAAGACACTAGTATTGCTGCATTCAATACATGAATTTGTTAGAAACAAACCACGAAAGACTACAATACGGTAACATCTTCATGGACCTTCTCTTTTCCTTCTAAATGCTTGTACATATACATGCCACCGACCTTAGTGTAGAAAACCTTTGTACTTATCTCAACAATAACATGGCTACTAGGAGGACAACCTAGATTTCTTTTGTTTTCTTTTCAATAAATAGGCATGACCATGTGCTCACCTCGATGTTTATATTGTCTATGCTTATGGAAAAATGATGGAAGTTGCCGCTTTATTTTACCTACACGATGTTATACATGCCTTGGCTAATTGCTCTCTACAACATGATCTTAAATCGAATTAATTACCGGCTCTTTTAATTGTGGAGGTTAAATGACTATATTCTAAGACCCACATACATTTCATTGCTCTTTGATTTAAGTTTATGGATAAACTCGATGCCTTGTGTTGTTTTTATCAACACCAAACACTTATGCTATCTACATTAGTGAAACTCTTGCAAAGTTCTACCTACCATAGCCTATATATTTATGCATGCTCTTTCATGATGAAACCTTAGATTGCAAACTTATATTTTGATGAGTTGGATTAAGATAGATTTCTTTGGTACGAGACTAAGAAGCTGGCCATTCCGTTTTTGCGTAACTTCTTTTTGCTAGCCTATCTATCCATGCATTGTGAGTTTCCACACTGGAACATCGCAAACTTTCGCTGGATATCCATCCTAAACCAAAAACATCTCTTTGTGATTACCTCCTTGACCACAACCCAAAAGAATTGAGTATGGAGATTTATTCGTCAGAGATTCAGACAGAACAGAAGCACCACACGGAGAATATATCCTTGGGAAGCATCTACAAGTGCACTAGAGAAAAGTCAGAAGCAACGGAGGGAGGAACAACCCAGGCGAACAGCCAGGACCCTTCCTTGCCGCGCGGCTAGAGGCATTTTTGCCTCTGGTGGCCTCGAAACTTTTTGTGGAAGTCTCTCGTGAAGATTCAAGTCATTCTCTGCAAGATTAGAATATTTCATACTCTACTCACGGTGATTTAATTTCCCACTCCTTTGCTCGAGGACGAGCAATCGTTCAAGCATGGGGGGAGAGTCATCGCATCATCTCTGACCACCGCTGAGTAAGTATCATGTTACAAAGGTTCTAAGGAGCATATAAAAGAAAAAATATAGAAAAGAAAAATGAAAAGAAAGAAAGAGAAAGAAAGAAGAAAATAAAAGAAAGAAAATAAAATAAATATGCTCCTTAGTTCTCTTTGTTTCATCAAATTCTTAATGCCTAGAAAATATACTCCATACTCAATTATTCCAACCATGTGCAATCCGATAACGAGGACTTCATTTGTGCCTCGGGATCACCATTTGCCATTTGCACATGTCCACCATCTAAAAGTGTGTGTCCATTCTCTCCCTCTCCACAAAGACATTGTTTTCTCATGGCCTTTTTGACTAGTCTCGGTAAATCCAATAGATCTCTCTCTTGGTTTGACAATATTTCAGATATAGCGGTTTGCTAGGATTGTTTTCTACCTACCAAGCTCCACATAAGCCTTTCACTATCATATATGAGTAGAATAGGTTGAAAATAATCTAGTATAGGTTTGAGCGACTTGATGAGATGAGTGTTTCCATGAACTTTTGCAAGAGAACCTCAGCTTATGTTGGATATGCTTCTTTTTGAAAAGTATTCATGATGGAACAAGGTAAAGGTTTGAAGTTCACTTAAGTTTGAGAGCATTGCATTTATTTCTTATTGTGGCTTGATCTTTATTGATAGTCTATCTTCCATAATGAAAAAGAAGCCGGTCACAACTTGAACCTTAATGTCAAATTCTTAAGAAAGAGCAATACATCTTGTTATGTATGATTAAGTGCAGGGATGATATTGGAAGGCAACGCTGATTTCCCTTTAAGCAAGAATTGACTTACTCGAGGACGAGCAAGGTTTAAGCATGGGAGGATTGTTGGCGCTCTTAAATGACATGTTTTTAGTGCCATCTAGGTGGTGGTTTTGGACTAATTCTTATACTAACCCACCATTTGGCACTTGAAATAACCCTGTTTCCACATGTGTGTTGTATTTTGGACTATATTGTGTTTCTCTAGGAAATACGACATAAATGGAGAGTTTTTGTACAAGTTGGACTTGGGCCCGGACTTTGGATGACGAAAGACACAATCATTGGACTCAAGGCCCGCAGGAGATGCTGAACTTGTTCGGACCATATCTCATTCATCCGGACTCCGATTGGGACGATTTTTATAAGAAATTTGCATAGCTCGAAAAGATCTACAACTTTCCTGTGAAGCCTGAGGACATTTGAGGCCTCTAGGGGGGTGCGCCGCATGGCCCAAGGCCCCCTAGGCCGTGCGGCCTGGCCCGTTTTCGGCCCGGATCGACGTCCCCTTTCACCAAAAGGTAACCCTCGACGTTCCTAGGGTTTATTCAGAAACTTAGCCCCGAAGGCAGCCGCAACCGACGTCAACAAGTATAAGTACTAAAGACCATTCACCGGGAGGAGGGACCGACGAGATTTGACCTAGCCGCCACCACAAGTTGAGGGACAGAGATTAGATGAGTTCATCGCAGCGATCAACACCAGCAGAGGACAAGGAGATCATGGGAGCCCTTAGGCCATCGGTCTAGGGAGTTGCTGCGCATCCTCGCTGCCATCTTCGGTGACAACGTTCCTCGGAGTGTCCATTACCCCTCTGTGCATCAATCTTTGTAAGATGATGGGGTAATGCGTCTGTTCATCCCTAGGATTGTATGGATCTATGATATGTAACCTCTACATGCACACTATGCCTATAAATGCTTCATGGTCTATGTCTTTGCAATGCTTCATTTACATGTGTGAGATCTGCATATGTTCTTAGTAGTGTTTGTGGTAATCGTGGTGATTAGCTTAACTCTACGGATGCTTTGATATAGATGTGCTAGCGAGGTGATGATTACCCTCGTGTAGTGACAGTATGCGGGAGGGAAAAGGCCGAGCGATCGCATAACAGCTATGATGCTAGTGAAGGCTATGTTATCTGTGTAGTAGATGCATATTCATATGAACCTAGATCCTAGGAAGGGAACGCTTATCTATCTTTGTTGCTCTCTTGTATCAACCTTTGTTCTCTTGTGTCCACCTTTGCTTCTTAGATTAATCTAGATTAGATTGTCACTCTACACAACTCATAAACCCAGTTTCGTTAGTAACATTAGTATAAAGTGAAGGCTAAACATCCTACTTGTTCCACGGATTGATAAACCTTGGGGGAGTACTCTAAGGGAAAAGCTACAACTGATCCGTGCGCTTACGGTGGATCTTGGTGTGCGTTTGCGCTGCCAACAACCACCACCAAAATAACACCGAAACCTTCAGATTTAGGAAGCCCTTCAATGAAGTCCATAGATAAATCCTGCCAAGAAGCTGCAGGGATAGGCAAGGGTTGAAGCAGTCCAGAAGGTAAAGCATTACTGTGCTTAGCTCTCTAACAAATAGCACATTGCCTAACAAATTCTTCCACAGATTGCTTGAGGCCCTTCCAGTGAAACTGTGACTTGACTCTGTAATAAGTGTCCTGGTGTGGGGATATAGTACCCGGGTACCTCACGAGCAAGCCTGGTAGCCCACCAAAAGGGGGCGGCCCAGCCCATCGTTCTGGACCTGATGACGTGCGGGACAAGTCGGCGCACGAAGGAAGGATCAGGAAGGATGAGTTCTAGTTTGAATAGGAGTTTTTGTAAAGAAGGAAAGGATCCTTAGAGATAGGATCGGCTACAAACCGACTTGTAACCCTGCCCCCCGATATATAAGGCGGGCAGGGACCCCCTCCAAAACATCTCATCCCAACTCATAGCGAAATCCATGCAATACAACACCCCAAAACAGGACGTAGGGTATTACGTCAAGTCGACGGCCCGAACCTGTATAAACCCTTGTGTCTGTCCATCCTAACCATCTTGCTTCCGATCTTTGTGATCTTCCCTGCATACAAATCACTTCCGTGGGCTACCCTGTGGAAGACTGCCAGAGATAATATCACCGACAGTGGCGCGCCAGGTAGGGGATATCGCCGAGATCAATTTGGTGAGCCCGATGGACCGCGTCAAGATCTTGGACAGCTGCAACCTCCCGGACGTCGACGGATTCGAGATCCAGTTCGGGAACATCACTGCCGCTTTGGATACCCAAATGGCAGGAGCTACAACCGCCACGGAGGTTTCCTCTCTGGCGCCGACTTCGGCTATCACGGCCCAATCCGGTCCGATCGCATCTGATTGCGCCGCTTCTGCCCCGCTGAGTCCATCGCAAAACGTGAGGCCCAACCAGTCGGGAGCAGATCAGCAATTACTCGGTTCCGATCCGGCTCTTGAGAGTCGCGTCGCCGAGTCATCTCAGAGCATTAACGCTCAGTAGACGCGCGTTCTGAGCCCTGAGGTCATCACCATCCAGACCCCCGGCTTCCGCGCACTTACCCAGCAGCAGAAGATGAAAGAGATCGTCCAGGCAGACGATTCCCCCTCTGAGAGCGACTCCTACGAGTCAAACCCACGGGGACCCTCAATCTTGGACGACCTGCAAGAGGGTTACACCGCATCCGACTCCTCTACGGAGCCGGAACTAGTAGGATCACCTGGAGGTTCAACTCCGGGCAGTTCGGAGCGTGGCACGCCCACAACCGATCTTTCCGAGTCCGAGGAAGATTACCTCGCGCAAGGAGGAGCCGGGTCATACTGCTACATGGTGGCACCATCGACGCCACCTAACCCCGTGTCGGAGGACAAACTCACCCCGGCCGACGAGACAACTGAAGCCAGGGATCAGCGCCGAGGGTGCAACGCCAATCGGGCCACTCACAGAGCCGTCCGACCACACGGGGCCAACGCATCAGGATCTGGCACCGCTCAACCTCGAGAACCATCCTCAGAGGACCATCGTCGTCATCGGGATCGACGCGACAGGAGAAGCAATCGGAACCTGATGCGCGACGACATGTTCGAGTACAACGGATTCAACGTCTACGAGACACCGGTCTAGAACCTCGTCACCATCGACGAGGAGATCAGTCGGCTACCACCCAGTACTCCAGGCCTGGATAAGGTAAGGGCTTTCGTATAGGCCGCCTCCGTCCAGGTTCACCAGATGCAGAGCAGATCACGTACGGCCGCTTCTGAGCCCGGGCCGTCTCGACGCCGGATCAGCGGTGGATCGGACCGTGATGAAGATCTTCGTGACACAATCAACAGAGATCGAGACGCGAGGAACATCATCCGCAGCAGCGCTGAGGAACGTGACCGCGAAGAGGTTCGGCGTCGCGAAGAATACGATCGGGAGCATGGGAATCCCCATCGTAACTCTAACCGGAACGGCTACTCGACGGAGTCAGAGTATACTGATTACTTTGATCCCTCCGGTAACCCAAGGCGCGGCAATGATGGCGGTCGTACTCCACCTCGACGACCGACTCCGTCGCGAAGACGAGCGGCTCCCTCACGAAGGCAGCCGACCCCGCAAAGGGAGCAGACTCCACCGCGCAGCAGAACCTACCGACGGGACCGATCTCCTCCCAGGACTCGGACCTTTCGGAGGACCCGTTCTCCACCCAGTGATCGAGATCGCAGAAGGGAGCGCACTCCCCCAAAGACAACGGGTGGCTCGGATCCGAGTGGTTCCCGCCCCAGAGGCCGGATAACTCCAGAAGATTTCCAGCGGATGCTAGATGAGCAATGAGGCCGACCGAGTGGTCCGTATGATCTACGGAGGACCGGAAGGTTTCAAGACGAAGTGCCAGCAGAAGCTCACCAACCGGCAGGTCATGCACGCCAGGGAGCCACCGGTACCTGAGTACCTTAAGTGGTCAGAAGTACCGATCACCTTCACTTGGGAAGATCACCCGCACTTCATACCCAGTTATGTATTAATCTCTTATTTCTTTAAGATATTTTTTAATAATCCTCACCGAGTGGTTTCTATGGATAATCATCCCCAGTTTCGACTCGGCAGATTTATAAATGTCATTTAAGTTGTCAACAAAGTTGATTTCATCTTCTATCTGCATTATGTCTACTACTCGAATTTCTTCTTTCGCGTCACGCACATAAAGTACGAGTGGGACAAACTTTAAATCGTGGGGGAAAGTACTCGCCAAGTCAAAGCTCTACACGCACGATAATACTCTGCGGCATGAGACTAAGACCAACGAGGCTAATCTACTCCGTAACAGGTCAACCACTCGGAAATTACGGCCAGCGCAGAAAGGAAGGGAGTAGCACGTCCAGAAACTTATATACAATCACAAAAGCTTAAACATTGTTCAAAAGTACTACTTCTACCAGATACTACAAATTCTCTATGAAAATTACACTGCAGGGTCACCAACACCAGAGGGGGCCGCATCATCAGAGTCATCGACAACGTCCTTGGACAGGACATTGGCGTTCGGCTCGACTTCAAGGAGCAGTCTGCTCACATCATCCTCAGAGGTGCCAGCAGCGTATCCACTACCGAGTGGCTCCAGATCCGATGCTGGGAACAGAGACTTGAGAACCGCCAAGACATGCCCGCAGCTGGCTTGGCTGATGGAGCAAAGCTGTCGCCGGAAGAAGCGTGTAAGCGCCCGAACGCGGTCGAGGATAGAAGCCGAATATGATGTGCCTCCAGCTCGATCTCCTCCGCCACCACTCGGACAACATCTTCCAGCGCGCTCTTCTCGGCGCGCAGTGCCTCCGCCTTGCCCTGCAGCCGAGCCACCTTGGCAGTGAGCTCTGCAAATTGGGCCATAATCCGGTACCGGTAATCTACAGAAAGTTAGATCTGGATAGTATATTCACGTCTGACATAAAAACAAACAGAGAATAACATACCTCTAAGCTCATGTGCGGCCTGGGCTTCGTTGAGTTTAGCCTGCTCCACCTCTCCGCGAAGATCGCGATTGGTGCGCCGGGCTTCCTCCAACTCGGCCTGGTGTTGGGTCGCAGCGGCTTCGAGTTCAGCCACTCGGGCCACCAAGGAGTCGGCCTTAGCGGCTGCAGAAGAAAGCTCTTGAATCGCCGAGGATTTTGTCTCGGCATCAGCAGCTAAGTCCTGCAAAAGATAGTCAGATGACACAACAAATAAAGTGTACCACTCGATACTCAATCTAAACAATAAAAGTGGCTCAGGAAATACCTCGGCTATTTGACCCATACGACGATGGAGTGACATGAACTCTGCCAGAGGAGTCAGGGGACCACCACTTGGAGCGACGACCGCCGCTGGAGCGACTTCGACCTCTGCAGCTTGGGGCTCCTCCATCGCAGCAGTCTGCTCAACCACAGGAGCAGGCTGGGGGCTGCCCTGCGGAGCTGGCAGTATGGTCGGCGACGCTGGCGCAGGACTCGGCGGAGGTGGGGTTGGCGCACGCAGCGACTCTGGTGGCGGCCCCACAGGCTGATCGCTAAGAGGATCAGCCGAGTGGGACGATACCTCTGGCACTTGGATTGTTGGGATCTCTGTCTCGCCGACCGACTGCGGCGCAGGACCCGCAAATGGGATCTCAGACGACGTGCTGCAGGATAAAGCAAACAAGGATTAATTACAGAAAAACATAAAAGTCAATCGAAGGTTGACAATATTACTTACAGAGTAGATACGCGCATTCTCGGGCGCTTTCCTCTCCGAGTGGGGGAAGGAAGGTCCCTCGGACTTGCAGTACTCAAAGGTACTATGGCAAGGGGCGACTTCTCCGAGCTGATAATGGGGGGCGGGATTGACGACCCGGCACCACCAGCTTCGTCATCATCCGAGTCAGACGACTCGGTGAGGATGAGTTGGCGACGGCTTGGCGCATCCCCAATCACGATCCCCGTTGAAACAGAAATCTTCCGCTTCTTCGGAACAGGGGCAGCCTTCCCACCACTCGGAGACAGCACGTCTGGAGAAGGCGAGGATGACAGACTGATATCTGAGTCATGCAGGTCACTCTCGCTTCCTCCGAGTGCTTCTTCAACAGCACCGGCTCTGCGCGGAGCCGGCTGATCCACTCCCTTCGGCATTTCAGGCAAAGGAGGGATAGACACAAAAGCAGCTCGACCCTGCAAAAGTTGGGTTCGGTTCTTTACTGAGATTACACCCAATGGGTGGAATTGAAAATATAAAACAGCAACAATTTGGTTCAGTACCTCAGGGCGTGGATTCGACAAATTGTACGCCGGAGGACCATCAGAAGTCTGCAGGGAAGTCCCTGTCGCAAAGAATTTGCCAAGCCGAGCTACGGCTTGGACCTTGTCAACACGCTCGGGGGCTTCACGCGTATTGTCCCCCTCGGCGTAGTATTCATACGCCGGATGAGCCCGCTGCTTAAGGGGCTGGATCCGGCGCAGCACGAAGTTGGCTGCCACTCCTACGGCAGTCAACCCTCTATCCTTCAGCTGGGCTATGAAACCCAGCAATTCCCGAACCTTGTCCATCTCGCTCTCTTTGGGAAGAGAAGTCCAGGACTTGGAGGGAACAGGACGCGAGTCGATTTCAGGAGAGATGGCAGGCGAGTGGTTTCCTACGTAAAACCACTCGGACTGCCACCCTTTGTTGGAGGTAGTAAAAGGAATATCAAAATATTCCTGGGTTCGACCCTCACGGAGCTGGAGCCCAGCGCCTCCGACTACTCGCGGGCACTCGGTTCCAGGATAAGGTTTCAAAAGGAAAAGATGGAGAAAAAGATTGAAGTGAGGCTCTATCCCAAGATAGGCCTCACAGAGGTTGATGAAGATGGCAATGTGAAGAATGGAATTGGAATTCAGTGCGCAGAGACTGATCCCATAAAAATGCAGCAGGCCGCGGAGAAAAGGGTGCGCAGGCACGCCAAAACCGCACAGAAGAAAAGATTCGAACACCACCAAATCAGAGGAATTTGGGGTGGGGAAAGACTCACCGGAGGCTGCGCGCCACTCGGCGGTTTGCTGGTCTGGGAGGATGCCGTCGATGACGTGCTGCTCGAGGCGCCTGGTGGTGGTAGTGGAACTCCTCCACTCGGCGGCGCGATCCACAGTGACATCAACGGTGGCCTTGGCTCTGACTGACCGAGCCATTCCTGGCGACCTTTCCTTCCGCTTCGGGGCTTCCTTCCTCTTCGGCGCCATGGCTGCAAGCGGGGGCTGAGGATTGAAGGATGGAGGTTGCGAAAGTGGATCTAGGGTTTGCGCTCGAACAGGGAGGAGAACTTAGGCGCTGAGAAGGCAAATGGCGAGGAAAGGAAGAAGATTGCGGCGGGGATGGCTTATAATGGAGTGAACCATTCCTCCCGCGCGCGGCGCGATGCGTGTCTCGGGAACTCAACCGACGCAGGCACGTCCCGTCGCTTTGAATTCAAAGATGCGGTATGGAGTCGCGATATCTCGCGATATTCTGGCTTCAATAAGGCAACCGTTAGTTTCCCTATGAAACAACGGACTTTACAGGATTAATGGGCCTAAATGGGCTGAAATATGGCACAACCTTTCAGTTTTGTCAAATTAACAAATATGCGGGTTCCTGAGCTAGTGTTTAGGAGCATAAACCACTCGGTCGTGAGGCTAAAATTAGTCGACGGCCAGACTCGCTTTTGCAATTAATATTGCAACCTTGCAATTGATTTTTACGTAAGGCATGCGATACTATCGCTAAATTCGCTCAGAAGTCTGGGTCAAGTGCTGACAAGTATAAATCTTGTGAGAAGGTGGCTTACCATATGGTCAAGCTGGGTCGTGGGACACGATTCGGGAGTCACGCCGAGTTCAAAGAACTTGAGAACAGAATCCTTAAGAAGGGGAAACAAAAAACCCCAGAAGGAGAAAATTATCCGAAATCCATGCCCAGAGGCATGGGGGCTGAAAAATTCAGTCAGGATCTACGGCTTTCAGAGTCTTGACACGATCATACCGAGTCGAATCAAGACTCGGGGGCTACACCCAACGGGTGCACCTGGAGGTGCACACCATTGATGGATTAAGTTCAAGAAGAAATTCATAATATTTTATTTTTGACCCTTGACCAGAATATTCTATTCTGCTCAAGGCTCGGGGGCTACACCCAATGGTGCACCTGGAGGTGCACACCATTGAAGATCAAGATTTTGACGGAGAAAAGTTGAAGACCCTTGGCCAATTTCATACTAAAATTGCCCAAAGCTCGGGGCTAAGTGTATTCACTTCGCTGTCGCGTCGTGAAAAAGAGCACCTCTTCCCCTCACTATGGCTATAATTGAAGAATCATTTTCAGGAACGTTTGAGCAAGCACTCGGATCTTCCTCAAAACCACTCGGTTCTTCTTCGAAATCACTCGGATGAGATCCTAAACAATTTGAGAGCCCTCGGATCATGCAAGAAAAGACAGATCAATTATACCCAACGATCGGCCAAGAAGTGCTCGGGGGCTACTGTGGGGGATATAGTACCCGGGTACCTCACGAGCAAGCCTGGCAGCCCACCAAAAGGGGGCGGCCCAGCCCATCGTTCTGGACCTGATGACGTGCGGGACAAGTCGGCGCACGAAGGAAGGATCAGGAAGGATGAGTTCTAGTCTGAATAGGAGTTTTTGTAAAGAAGGAAAGGATCCTTAGAGATAGGATCGGCTACAAACCGACTTGTAACCCTGCCCCCCGATATATAAGGCGGGTAGGGACCCCCTCCAAAACATCTCATCCCAACTCATAGCGAAATCCACGCAATACAACACCGCAAAACAGGACGTAGGGTATTACGTCAAGTCGACGGCCCGAACCTGTATAAACCCTTGTGTCTGTCCATCCTAACCATCTTGCTTCCGATCTTTGCGATCTTCCCTGCATACAAATCACTTCCGTGGGCTACCCCATGGAAGACTGCCGGAGATAATATCACCGACACCTGGACTCCCAGAATGACCTCCCACAGCACTAGCATGTAGGGAGTTGATGATTTTAGTTCGAAGTGCTGAGTTGTCACCCACCCACAGCTTGCCTTTGCATCTGATGATGCCTTGATCAAGTGTATACCCTTTTTCATCAGGACTTGAGATAGCTAACTGTGAGAGCAATTGTTGAGCATGTGCATCTGTCACATAAGAATTCACCAATTCTTGCTGCCAGTCAGGCTGTACTGAAGAAATTGCTTGCAAGGCATAAAGGTGAGGCATCCTTGATAAGGCATCTGCAGCCACATTCTCTTTCCCTTTACTGTAAACTACCTTGAATTGTAACCCCATCATTCTACTCATTGCCTTTTTCTGCATCTCAGAGTGAAGATTTTGCTCTGTGAGATATGCCAAGCTCTTGTGGTCTGTCCTGATAATAAACTCTTGCCCATGTAAGTATTGTCTCCATTTGTCCACTGCCATAATCAAAGCTAGAAATTCCTTCTCATAGATGGACATATGTTTGTATTTGTCAGCCAAAGCTTTGCTGATAAAAGCTATTGGCTGGTCCCTTTGCATAAGTATAGCTCCAATGCCCACATCACAAGCATCAATTTCAATGATAAATTGCTGTTTGAAATCAGGTAGAGCCAGTACTGGTGTACTTGCCATAGCTTTCTTGAGATGCTCAAAGGCTTGTTGTGCTTGTACATTCCAGACAAACTAATTCTTCTTCAGTAATTGGTTGAGAGGTTTAGCTATAATACCATAATGGTGCACAAATTTCCTATAATAGCTAGTGAGCCCTAAGAATCCTCTTAATTCAGTGACATTTGATGGAATTGGCCATTTGAGCATATCAGCAGTTTTACTAGGATCACTCTAACTCATTCTGAGCAAAAGAACATTTACTTTGTTTCATGAATAGACCATGCTCTCTTAACTTGGTGAGCACTAAATTGAGATGCTCCACATGTTTTTCTAGAGTAGGACTGTAAATAAGGATATCATCTAGAAAAACCATCACAAACTTGTGAAAGAAAAGGAGCTAAGATCTCATTCATGATACATTGGAAAGTAGCAGGGGCATTAGTTAGGCCGAATGGCATCACCTTAAATTGGTAGTGGCCGTGATGTGTCTTGATAGCAGTTTTGTATTCATCCTGCACCTTCATTCTCACTTGATGATACCCCGACCTCATGTCTAACTTGGTAAAATATTGGGTTCCTGCCAATTCATCCAATATCTCATCAATTAAAGGCATAGGGAACCGGTTCTTGACAGTGATGGCATTTAACTTTCTGTAATCAACACAGAATCTCCAATTGCCATCCTTCTTGAGAACCAACAACACTTGGCATGCAAAAGGACTAGTGCTTGGTGTGATGAGGCCAGCAGCTAACAATTCTTTAACTTGCTTCTCAATTTATTCTTTATGTTGTGGTGAATACTTGTAGGGTCTTGAATTCACAGGAACAGCTCCTGGAATTAATGGGATTTGATGGCCGTAGAATCTTTCTGGAGGCAAGCACTTAGGTTCTTGAAACACATCTTGAAATTGCTTCAAAACCTCTTGAACTTCAGGAATATCAGCATTCTGTTGTTCCTCCTGCACAGCTTCCACTACTGCAACCGCTGCAATATCATTCCCTCAGGCCCACTTGTAGACTTGTTCAACAGAAGTTTCTTGAAGTCTCTTGACTGGTGGTTTCACCCCATGAAGTAGCACATCTCTGCCTTCATCTTGGAACTTCATGGTTCTATTCTCCCAATGACAGTCCATAGGGCTGTGAGGTTTGAGCCAGTCATATCCCAGAATGGCATCATAGGTGCCAAGCTCCAACACTTTCATGCCAGTATGAAATGTATATCCATCAGCCCACCATTCCATTTGGTTCACCCAATGATCTGTGATCAGCACCTCCCCATTGGCAACCTTGACTTGTTTAGGCACAATAGGCAAAGCTGGAATCCCCATAGCATTCAAGAATGTTTTACTGACAAAACTGTGTGAACTTCCACTGTCTACTAGTATCAACAGACCTTGTTCCCCACCAGTGCCCTTAGCTTCATGCAATCACCATGATCAGTTCCAGAAATGGTATTAAGTGACAGCTGACAGAAATCATCTGTGATAGCATCCTCTATTGCTTGCTGATTTAGTACTTCCTCTGTCAATTCCCCATCCAAGTTGTTAAGAACTAATGCATTAGCTTGTACCTGTGGTGGAGGTCTTTTCTTACAGACATTCTTATGATTCCCATCATATGGTTCAACACAAAAGTAGCACAAGCCATTATTCTTTCTGTAGTCACTGATTTGCCTCTCCTTCCACAAGCTTCCAGTAGTAGAAGGTTGTTTTGTTTCAACTCTGTTAGACAACTGAGACTGCCTAAAAGTAGATGGTGTGGTCTTTTGCCACTTGGATTTCCCTTTGTCTGACACCTGTTGTTGTATTTTAGCTAACAGTATAGCTCTTTCCACAGTTTTAGGTACCTGTGACTCAACAACACTACTGATATCTGCCTGCAGACCTCTGATGAATTGTGTCACAAAGAACAAATCCCCCATACCACTATTGTGCATTGTAACCTGATACTGCAATTCCTCAAACTCCTTGATATAATCATGCAGAGAGCCAGTGTGTTGCAGTTCCAAAATCTGAGACATAGCAGTTCTGTGGTCATTGTCCCCAAATTTCTTCTCTACGGCAGAAATGAATGTCTTCCAGTCCTGGAGCCCATGCTTGAGTTTATGCACTTTCAACCATCTAGCAGCATTATCATCCATGTTCATGGATGCAATGGTAGTCCATAGCCTGTCAGGTACCTCAAAGATTTTGAAGTAATCCAAGCATTTGTCCTTCCAGATACCTGGATTAGCCCTATCAAACCTTGGAAAAGGCATTTTGGGAAGATAATTCTTTTCATTGAAGTTCCTCCTTCCTCTACCAAATTGCTGATGATGAGTTTCTTCAGAAGTGTCTGATGAGGTAGGACTAGGTGGACCTTCTTGTCTGCTATTCATCTGATTCAAGGTCAATTTAGCTACTGCTTGCCCTGTGGCCTCAATTTGCTTAGACAGAATCTGCTAATCATGTAACAACTGCTCCAACACCTTAGTTGACAATTCATACTTTGTGTCCAACTTGTGTTGATTAGAGTCTAACTGCTCTACCTTGGCAAACAGGATATCAATATTCTCTGTCATCTGTTCCCAACGTTCATCATCTCTACTCGCTAACTCGTCCATTTTACTGAGAATGAATTGAGTCTGCAGGGATGGTTTAGGAGGCACCGTAGTTACCGTACCTTAAGCCAAGCGAACTCGGCACTTGTTGTAGTTGTACTTGCCACGGTCGGAATTGAACTACAGATAACCACCAGCTTCCGATTGCTCGCCTATATGCTGCACCCCTTGGTACTCTTGTCCAGATTAGACGAGAGCTCCGAGACCCCAACTCCTGTGATGCGGATTCGGTTCTGGAATTTTACGTCAAGACAAGCTCGACAACCCTCACCGAAGAGCACCACCCGCCAATGCCACCATGATACAGAATCAACAATGGAGATTACGGAATTTTACACCGAGACTTGCTCGACAACCCTGCTCCTGTCGATCCAATCGCTAGATATGGGGATAATTTGGGTTGTTCTTCGCGGATCTGGATGTTGGTCGGGATTTTATGTGGGTAAGCCACAACCGAACAACACCACGCCGATCGGTCAAGATCCGAAAGACTGGCTGTGGATAAACTAGCGGATTCGATCGATTTGGGGAAAACTGACGAACCTGCTAGGGTTGCTCAAGGTGCGGATGATGGGTACCGCCGAGAAACGCCTGAATCTGATACCACTTGTCACCCCCGTGGCCGCCGGCGAGAGCCGTCGACGTGAGAATCGCAAGAGAAATCGAGATTGGTAGAGGGGCGGGCGATGAACCCTGAACCCCAGCTGTCTGTTCTTCTTTTCAGAAATGCAATAGTCTATTACAGAGTTCCTTGGCTCAGGCTATAGCCTGCTCGCCCGCACACACCTGGTCCTCGGACCCACTCGTCATACACACCAAGTTTACATAAATGAACTATGCAACATTCAAACTAGAAAACGTAAAGCAGTAATGCCATCTCCTAAGTCATGACACCATGGCTCCCGAGGTGTGTGCCTGGAGGCTCAGCATGGCCCTGGACGGCAAGCCTGGCCGGCCGCGGCTCCCTCAGGACCATTCCGATGGCGCGGCGTGACTTCCAGAGAGGGCAACCATGATGAGAGGGCTTCACGAGGATGCGTGACCTCCGGGATCTAGGCTCACAGGTCGGCGACGCAAGCTCAGATGGTGGGTGCGAGCTCCAAGTGACGCCCTGCTCCACCTCCTCGTGATGGGCGGCATGATGCCGGCGGCTGCAGAATCCGCACCGCCTCGACGGATCTCGGCGACGCACGACAGCGCGAAGACCGGCAACAGCCAGATCTTGTGACGGCAGTTGTGGATCCATGACTTTACCTTGTTATGCGTACGGTACCCATATTTACATTGCCTTCTGCCATGCCTGGTGATCGTAAATGCTGATGCTATTCGACAGGGCCAAGCACCTGGAGAATCAACCTGCCTTCTCAGTGAGAGCTGTTTAGGTGCGTTGTGGCTTAATAAAATCACCTCTTTCTTTTGAATCGAATTCACACTTTAAAGCAGCAATTGTGATGTTTTTAGCCAACTGTGTTTGTTGTAGGTGCTTCCAGAGGCTGATGCCACCTAACCTGATTCTCCTGAGCCCAATTCGACTGAAGCATGCTACTTCATGTTCTGTCATACGGTTGCGATTGATTGTTGTTCCTTGCTGAAATCTTTATTTAAAATTCAAGCCAACTGCATGTCTACACCTAATGTTATATGCATGAGAATAAAATATAGCCAGATCCAGGCATCAGATCAATTTAATCCAACTACAGGCCAAAGGGCCTTACTGTAATAGCCCGTGGCCGCAGACGAGATCAAATCGGCGACGTGAGCACTCACAGCACGAATCAGGGGTAGAATCTCACGAGCTTGGCGAGGAAGGGGCGAGGAACCCCGACTCCCAGAACTCAATTTTCTTAAGCAAGATACAAGTCGATGATCGTTTACAAGAGCGCCCGCTCGGCCTATATGCTCGAGACGGTTCTGACCAACATGGCCCACAAGACAGAGTTTGATCCTCACAACCTAAACCGTATTACAACTTCAAAGATGCATTACTGAGAGTCCGTCACCGACGTCACCTGCGCAGCTGTTACATCTCCCCCGGCTTGAGAAGATGCTTGACCCCAAGCAGCCGCCGAAGGAAATCTCTTCTGTACCACGTAATAGTCTTCCCAAGTAGCTGATTCTGCTGGAAGATTGGTCCACTTCACAAGTACTTGAGGAACAGCTTGATTACCTTTCTTCACAAGACGGCGATCCAGTATTACTTCCGGTGACAAGTCTTGCACACCCAAGTCGACTAAGTGTGGGAGCTCTGAATATACTGGAGTATGGTTAGCTGTGAACGGCTTGAGTTGTGATACATGGAAGACAGGGTGTATCAGACTGCCTTCTGGCAATGAAATCTTGTAGGCAGCGCTGCCAATCTTTTGTAGTACCTCAAATGGACCATAGTACTTGTAGGAAAGCTTGGGATATGGTCTAGATATCACGGATTGCTGCACATATGGTTGGAGTTTCAGTAGCACACGATCACCAACCTGAAACACTCTGTCACCACGGTGGCGATCGGCTTGCATTTTCATCCGATTCTATGCTGTTGCCAAGTTTTCCTTCAAGCGAGACAAATGCTCTTCACGTTGCTGTAGCCATTGAGTTGCGTCAGAAATGGTGTTGTCATCTGATGGTATTGCAAACCCCAGCTGTGGAGCGTGTCCATACAGAGCTTGAAAAGGAGAGCAGCCCAATGCCGTGTGGTAATTAGTGTTGTACCACAGTTCAGCAAGTGGTAACCATGTTTTCCATTGCTTGGGTGAGTCATGGACTGCGCAACGTAGGTACATTTCCAAACACTGATTCACCCGCTCTGTCTGACCGTCAGTTTGCGGATGATAAGCTGAACTCATCTGCAACTTTGTCTGCACCATCGAGAACAGGTGTTTCCAAAATGTGCTAGTGAATATCCTGTCCCTGTCAGAAACAATTGACTTTGGAAACCCATGTAATTTCACCACGTTGTCAAACACCACTTTAGCAATGGTTTGAGCTGTGAATGGGTGCTTGAGGGGCATGAAGTGACTGTACTTGGTGAATCTGTCCACCACTACCAGGATTGCATTGTATCCCTCTGAAGGTGGTAAGCCCTCAATGAAGTCCATTGACAAATCCTGCCAAGCTCCTTGAGGTATTGGAAGAGGTTGGAGTAAGCCTGCAGGCCGAGTAAGCTCATGTTTAGCTTGTTGGCAGACCAAACATTGTTTCACAAAGCTGTCCACATCCATTTTCAAGCCTTTCCATGAAAATAGCTGTTTAATCCTATGATAGGTGGCCATAACTCCAGAATGCCCTCCAATTGCCGAGGAATGCAATGCTGCAATGATCTTAGTTTGAAGAGCAGAATTACTTCCAATCCACACTTTGTTCTTATGTCAAATCAGCCCATTGTTTAGAGAAAAGCCCTCTTCATTAGGAGTGTGGACTGCCAACTGAGCTAACAATGCTTGAGCTTTAGCATCAGTCATATATGAATTGATCACTTCCTGTGCCCACAGAGGTTGTCCCTCAGAAACAGCCTGAATCTGAAATAAATGATTCTTTCTTGATAGAGCATCAGCAGCTACATTATCTTTTCCTTTCCTGTAGACCACCTTGAATTGAAGTCCCATTAATCTTGTCATTGCTTTTCTTTGCATCTCAGAGTGTAAACTTTGCTCACAGAGATATGAGAGACTCTTGTGATCAGTCTTGATTATAAATTCTTGTCTCTATAAATATGGCCTCCACTTCTCTACAGCCATGATCAAAGCTAAAAATTCCTTCTCATAGATGGACAACTTTTGATGTACAGGACCCAATGCCTTACTGAGAAAAGCTATAGGTTGGTCTTTCTGCATCAGGACAGCTCCAACTCCCCCGTCAGATGCATCTGTCTCTATGACAAAAGGAACATCAAAATTTGGAAGTGCTAAAACTGGAGTAGACACCATAGCCTGCTTCAAACTGTGGAAAGCCTGTGTTGCCTCTGCTGACCACTGGAAGCTTTTCTTCTTCAGCAGATTAGTTAGAGGCTTAGCAATGACCCCATAATTCTTCACAAATTTTCTGTAGTACCCAGTGAGTCCCAGAAAACCTCTTAACTCAGTCACTGTATTTGGAATAGGCCAATTCCACATATCCTTTGTTTTGTCAGGATCAGTAGAAACTCCCTTGTCAGAAATGATATGACCCAGATAGCTGAGCTCAGTCTTGGCAAAAGAGCACTTGCTAAACTTCATATATAAATGATGTTGCCTTAAAGTTGTTAGGACTTGTTTAAGATGGGATATGTGTGTTTCCAGAGATGGGCTATATACCAAAATATCATCCAAAAATACCAACACAAACTTTCTGAGGAAAGGCCCTAACACATCATTCATGAGACACTGAAAAGTGGCAGGTGCATTAGTCAGGCCAAAAGGCATGACTCTAAACTGGAAGTGTCCATGATGAGTCTTGAATGCTGTTTTATGCTCATCCTGAGCTTTCATCCTCACTTGATGATAACCAGACCTCATATCTAGTTTGGAGAAAAATTTTGTCCCCACTAACTCATCAATAATCTCATCCATTAGAGGCATAGGAAATCTATTCTTGATGGTAATATCATTTAATTTCCTATAGTCTACACAAAACCTCCAAGATCCATCTTTCTTTTGAACTAGAAGAACAGGAGAACCAAAAGGACTAGAGCTAGGAGTAATCAGACCAGCATTTAGAAGAGCTTTCACTTGCTTTTCTATTTCATCTTTATGTAAAGGAGAATATCTATAAGGTGTAGAATTCACAGGAATAGCATTAGGGAGGGTAGGAATAGAATGATCATACTTTCTCTCTGGAGGAAGTCCTGGTGGTTCAGAGAAAACATCTTGGAACTCATCCAGTAAAGCTTGCACTGCTGATGGTACAGTCTCTGGTGATCTAAGGGGATCCTGAACTTCCACTATTGCCATTGCCCATATATCATTCCCAGCTAGCCACTTCCCCAATTTATCAATTGGTAACTCTGACAGTTGTAATGCTGGAGCTGTAAGACCTTGCAATACAATAACACTTCCCTTGTAGTCAAATTCCATTGTCCTGTTAGCCCAATGATGCTGGATAGGACTATGCTGCTTAAGCCAATCAAACCCTAGGATAGCATCAAAAGCTTCTAACTCTAGTACCCTCACAGTGCTAGTGAAAGAATGGCCCTGTATCCACCACTCCATGTCTGGAACCAACTGGTCAGATATGAGAATGTCACCATTGGCCACCTTGACCTGCTTAGGAGTTGCTTTCTGTGGCTGAATACCCACCTTCTTAAGAAAAGCTGAACTGACAAAAGAAGTGGAACTGCCACTATCTACCAGGGCCAACATGACTTTGTTCTTCACCAGGGCTCTTAATTTCAGAACTTCCCCTTCATCTGTGCCTGAGATAGCATTTAAGGACAATGTGCAAGCTTCCTCAGCCAATGTGTCCTCCATGTCTAACTGCTGTAGAACTTCCTCAGTTAGGTTGACATCGAGATCATTGACTACTAAAGCATTGACTTGTGCTTTGGGCCTCTTGGTGCATTTGGTAGCAGCATCATATGGTTCTTTACAGAAGAAACAAAGATTGTTAATACGACAATAATCCCTGAGCTGTCTCTCCTTGGACAGTTGATTGTTCTGGCCAGTGTTGCTCTGAACCTTGTTCTCCAACCTTTGGTAGGGAAGAGCTGTGTATCTAGAGGTTGTTGCTCCTCTAAAGCTCTTAGGTTTGGTTTTGTCAAGTAGTTGTTCTTGTATGGTTGCCAGCATAACTGCCCTTTCCATGGATTCAGGCACTAATCCCTCAACATGGTATCTTATATCAGGTTTCAATCCTTTCACAAACTGAGAAATGAAGAATGTGTCTCCCATGCCCTGATCATGCATAACCACCTCAAACTGCAATGCTTCGAATTCCAGTGCATACTCAGCTACAGACCCTGTTTGCTGAAGCTCCAACATGCTGTTAATTGCATGTCTATAATCATAGCTGCCAAATTTAACTTGTACTGCTGTGATGAAATGATCCCAAGAGTCGAGACCATGCTTTGTTTTATACACCTGGAGCCATTTCTCTGCATTGTTGTCCATATGCAGGGAAGCTGATGCTGTCCACATTGACCTGGGAATACCCAATAATTTGAAGTATTCTTCACATTTATCCTTCCATATCCTTGGATTGCTTCCATTAAACCTTGGAAATGCCAACTTTGGTTGGAAGCTCCTGCTGAACAGACTATCATTTCTGTCTCCTCTAGTTGCACCTCCTCTTCTAGGTATCCTGTTTGCTCTGCTTGTTTCAGGCCTTGTTTCAGCAAAAGGATTGCCCTCAGAATCACCCATGTCTGACATCTCAGAGTGATCAACTGCTCTCTGCTTCATCTGGTCAATGGTTAACTTGGCGATTGCCTGACCTGTAGCTTCCAACTGCTGGGCCATCACCTTCTGATCCTTCAACAACTGTTCCATTATCTTGGATGACATGTCAAACTTCAAGTCCATGTGTTGCTGCCTGGCGTCAAACTTCAGATCCATAGCCTCCATCTTGGAATAGAGATCATCTAAGTGCTCGAGCACATTCTCGTAGCGAGTCTTGTCTGTTTCCGCCATATCCTCCATGGCCTTCAGGACCATCAACGTCTGTGGTGATGGTTTAGGAGGTGCCGTGTTGCCGAGATGTTCCACGCACCCTGGATGATCTCCACCTCTTCCAATCGCCTTGGATCGTTGCTGCTCGACCAGAATAGCCGATCTGCAACGAAATCCCCACTCCTGCGATATGGCTGTGGCTCCGGAATTTTACACAGAGACAGAGCTCTGCAACCCTCACCAAGAATATCGCTCGCCAAACGCCTCCGTGAAACCAAATTCGAAGAACAGCACACGGAATTTCACACAGAGACTTGCTCCGCAACCCTAGCTGTCTCGAACCGGACACAAATTATGGGGAAAATTGTGGGGTTGTTCTTCCGAATCTGGGAACTGAGCGGGATTTTCCGTGGGTGAGCCACAACCGGTCAGTTCCACGCCGATCGGACAAGACTCGGAAGACTGGCTGTGGATAAACGGGAATCGACCAAAATCGGAGGATTGAAGTCAATTACCCGGGAAATCAACGATGATCGCGCGGTTGCGTGCCGAGGAACGATGAATCTGATACCAACTGTAATAGCCCGTGGCCGCAGACGAGATCAAATCGGCGACGTGAGCACTCACAGCACGAATCAGGGGTAGAATCTCACGAGCTTGGCGAGGAAGGGGCGAGGAACCCCGACTCCCAGAACTCAATTTGCTTAAGCAAGATACAAGTCGATGATCGTTTACAAGAGCGCCCGCTCGGCCTATATGCTCGAGACGGTTCTGACCAACATGGCCCACAAGACAGAGTTTGATCCTCACAACCTAAACCGTACTACAACTTCAAAGACGCATTACTGAGAGTCCGTCACCGACGTCACCTGCGCAGCTGTTACACTTACTCAACAAAGTTATAGACATCTAGAGTTACCTTTGATAGCATCTTGTGGTCAGGCTTTGGTTTCACTCGGCTTCTGTTACAAATTAAAACATAAGTTTCAGAATTGCTGGATTAACTGTGGATGATGTTCATTTTTTAAGGATTGGATGGCTCTACTTACGGATCTGGAACACAAGCTTAAGATAATTGCTCTCTACAGTAAGTTCAAGAACTGCTTTCATAATATTCAAGCACATCTTGCGGTTAGTTTTCGTTGCATGGAGAATTAATTTTGGGCCTCTTTTTACCTGACAAACAAAATGAAGTAACTAGGTGCTCACTAACAGTGATGATATTCTTGTTTCAAATTGTTACTCCTATGTAAATGACCACATGCTGTATTACCTGTTTGCACACTATAGCAAATGAGTTTATGCATTAGTGGTCTTGTTACTAAATGTACTAAACATTTTATATCTGGAGGTACCTCCGGGTATGATGCAGGGCAGAGTCATGCACAGAATTGGTTGAGTACTTCCAAATGATTATGCTCTAGCAGTCTGGAGAAGTTATGATCATTTAGAGTGTGTATGGGCCTTATGGCATTGCAACCTGTATATTCAGTGTTGGATGCACCGTACTACTGTTAGATGAAATCCCAAATCGCAGAGGTTCATGTTTGGTATTTTTTCCAGTAATGACTGCATCCATGGTTTTACACATTGTTACAGGCTATGTCTACATGCTACAATTATAGTTAGAATAAAAAAGATGCAGAAAACGGGAACAAAACTGATATCAAAGTTGTAAAATACTGATTATGTGTAGCTCTAAGCAAGGTTCAGTTTAGAAGTACTGCATGAGTACCAGTATAGCAGCAGGAAATATCATCATGCAGACAGTAGCATAACTGCCCTCAATATCCTTGCAATTTGGCATGTGGTGTGCTTAATAATCCTCATATAAAATTGGATAGGAGCAGTTGGATTGGGGCTCTGTGTCAAGGAGATGGATAAAATCTTACATGGATGAAGTAATGTTCTAAGTTTAGGTGCTACAGTCTGTTATATATCAGCAGAATTGTCACATCATGATATGCTGAACTATTTTGAAAACTGCTTACTGCTGGTGATAAGCAAGATAATCTGTGAAGTTCTTTAATTGGTTTCTGAAGTTTGATTCATGGAAACATTTCTAGCTGCTATCTTATTTTAGAGCTGGTTTGATAGCTGTTCACATTAGGCATTTTAGACATGGTTTTCCTATTGTTTGATTGCATTATGAACATCTTCAGGGGATATCGAATATATGCCATACATTGAAGCTCAAGAGGTCAATTCTCCTGTTGTGTCGGTGAGAAGCTTCACACAATATGAGGCAAACAATTTCCATCTTCAGTTAGTAAGGAGGAGTATTTGTACATTAGTACTGTCTATTTACTAATCAGACCTCGCACAGGTGCAACTTCTTCGTCACGCTGCAGCGGTGGTTCAGTGGCTGCACGGGAGCGGTGGTTCTCCATCACTTGCCTTTGTGTTGAGTTTCTAGAGCATAGTGCTTAATTTGTTAGACAAAATTGTTCTTCACTATGCTTAGCTGAAGATTTGCTTCCATCCTTCTAATTCTGTTTTGTACAATAGGCAAGGCATGTATAGCTCATACCTCTAATTATTCGATGGAGAAGATGGCAGCTAGCAGTGGAGAGGAGCAGGACCACAAGGTATGCAGCCTTGAAGGGCAGCATGGTGGCCCAGTCGTAGGCGATCAACTAAATGTCAAAGCTCTTGCCCTTCCATTCAATAAATAAGGTATGCATCAAACTTGTTTCTACTCATCAGAGCTCATCTGTCCTGCAACCATGTCATACTTAGATAGCTATTTTGGTATCATCAAGCCTATAGAGCTGCTTTCCTCGGATCCTCTCGACTGAAATCTGCTATATTATTCCTTATGACCTTTTGCAATTCCAGATGTTGCTATGCTAATCCTGAATGTGTGGTGACCAATGAACAGTTTTGTGAAAGGGGTTTTGATAAAAGGCAACTTTATTTCAGATCGATTGCGGAAGTATGCACATTTGTTTGTGTAATTAGTATATGTATTAAAAACATAGTAACAGAAAATATAAGTACAGATATTTCAGTAGTTCTGAAATTGCCCTGAAGAAAATCTCAGATGGATCCTATAAAAAGGAACAATGGTCGCACTCCATTCAGAGGCCAGTACCAAAAGGATCTTATAGTGTTGTCGACTTGTTGTCTTTCTTATTTACAGATGGTTTCTACGAAGTGATATGAGGATCAAAACCACTGAGCTCAAGAGTTGAGTGAAACTCGCCTTTTTTTTTTTTTTTTTTTTTTTTTACCATGGATGTTTGTGAAACTTGATATTGATGCGAGTGTATATAGCATGTACATAGCTTCTCTTAGATTACAAAACTGTATGAAGACCGAGAGTTACATTTTCATGTAACAAATTTAAGAAAGAAAATGTCGATTGTTTTTTACCATGGATGTTTGGGAAATTTGGTCTTCCAACGTGTGAATATGTTTAACAGAGATGTGGATCCTAAGGAGCACAAGATCAGGAAGGAGAGAGATCGGTACGCAGCAATGTGAATATGATTTGACACAGTTTATAATTTTTGAAAGACACACAGTATTACCCATACGACAGGAACTAATATTTACATATATACTAAAATCTGAATTTTTAAGACATGATATTTTTATTTATCGTGCTATCTATATATTTTTAGTAAAAAAATTTATGTCCCGTAGCAACGCACGGGCACGCTACCTAGTGTATATAGAAAAGACGAAGAGACTAAACTAACAGTTAAATTATTAGTGGGATGCACTAGTAATATGATAGATTAATGTTCATATACATGCAAATGAAAGAAAGTAGAATTGAAGAATAAAAAAAATACCGTTAGTCTTTGAAATGTCGGTTGTGACTTCCTCAGGCTAGAGATAAGATCACATTTGCAACACGAGACTTTTTTTTTTTTTTTTTTTTTTTTTTTTTTTGCTGATATCTGATGATCTAGACATTGTGATGTGCAAGGCTGAGCCGTCTATCTGCACTCTTGCCACCCCAGCAGCGCACTCTTGGGCCTATGATGTCTGGATATGATTGTGTCTATGACATGTGAGACCAATGGCATATAAGAGATGAGTTAAATTTTTGATGGCATATCATCTAAAAGACCAACAGTAGTAGAGGTAACCCTAGACCGCCAAGGGGTCTTCTCATTTGTCGTTGCCATCGGAGAAGAAGAGAAAGGGGAGAAAGGAGAAGGAGGCATCGAGGATGACTTCCGCCGCCAACACCAACACCATGTCCGCCAAGCCGGCACCCCAATGGACTACATCAACGCCGCTGTTCTCCGTACATAAGCTTGCCTCGCCACATAGTTTTACAAAAAAAAAAAGGGATAAAATTTAACTGCTAGAAGCGTTTGGATGCGGAGGGGCCTAAATGTTGACATTTTCCTTCGTGAAACTGAAGACGGCGAAAAACATCCATGTATCATCAGAATTATTATCTTTTCTTGAGCCATTCTGACAAACAATAACAAGTAAAAAACATATGCAAAAAGACTGGACAAAAAAAAATACTATCCCAGTTATGTGAACTATCACCACACTGCTCTCTCCGCCCCAAAAAGAACGTAGCTCTTGCTTCCTAAAAGGTCAAGCAATATCAAGTTTGACTAAATTTATACATAATAACAATAATATTTATTGTACAAAATAAGTACCATTAGACCATGGAATAAATTTCATATTAAATCTATTTAAATTTAAAGATATTAATGTTAGTAATCTTTTTACAAATTTAATCAAATTTAAAAGGCTTTTGCTACTGTACACCCAAATGACTGTGAGCCGTCCATTTAACGTGACGTAGGTGGTTAGAATGAAGTATTACCTCCTAAGAAATAATGGATAAATATTTATCTATATATTTTTTTATTTTTAATAACCTGAAAATATCTTTCTAGATCTAACTTCCTACACGCAGTTGAATGAAGAAAAAACTGATCTCACGGGGAGATCGTTTTTTGTTTTCAAGGTGAAGTAACAGGATCTGACACTACTGGAGAAAGGCCCATTAGCACCGGTTTTCAAGATGGGGAGGGGGGATTTTGTAACGTGACAGCCACATTGCCGGCCTTTTTTATTTTTGCATTATATTAGATGTTTCTTTTATTTTAAAATCAACGATTCTAATTCATTCCAACTCTTACCTCCTAGGAAGTAACCGGGTGTACCGTAGCAATGCCCAATTTAAAATTATTCGGCTATTCGAGAAGTGAGAGTTGTATTTTTTTAGGGACGCAAGGAGTAACCATTATGTTAATTTCTAGAAGTAGAGACCTTCGTAGCTATATTATTGTTAATGGTCCTACACGAAGGTCTCTACTTCTAGAAATTAACATAATGGTTACTCCTTGCATTCAGTAATCAAACAGTTTGATCATTCAGTAATCAAACAGTAAGCGTTATTGTTAATTTCTAGTTGTTAATTACTTGCATCATTCAGTTTGATTACTGGATGTTTAACTAGGAAGTTGAAACAATAACGCTTCTTTTTGACTCTCAGTTTAGTCATATTTAGCACATCAACCTTTTAGAAAGATGCAAGTAATTGCTACACACGGACCTTTTTAATTATTTCACCTCCTCCTACTACCACCAACTGACCAACACTTGCACACAAGGTTGACTAATGACCAACCCCTACCATAACAACCCTACATCAGCTTTATGTGCTTCTCCATCACTTCACTTGTTAATTACAAGGTTGAGAAGGTTCCTAACCAACTTATAATGTTGAGCTTTGCTCTGCACCCGTTGAGAGGTTGTCACACGCGCTCACTCGCTAACCGAGCCGCGACGCAATGCGATCCATCCGGACGTGATGTGTGGGCTTGATGGATGCATTAACCTGGACGTCCAAAGGTGTCCTGGTGCCTATAGGAGAGCTAATACCTCTCACTCTCTCGCGCGCATACGACACACCACCCGAGCTTCTGCCCACTTTTTTTTAATAATGAAATAGAATTCAGCCTTGGCCTTCAAAGAAGGCTACGGCCCTTATTACAATCATGGCAGCACCACAGCACCGTCTGCTCAAAACCTCAGGGAAAACATAGAAGGAATGATAAAGCGCACGACAGAGTTCAGACAGGGTTTAAGTATAACTCAGCATATTACTAAACCTCCATCCATGTTGTGCGAAAATCTGCATGACCAAAGCTTCAAGATGCCGGCATACATTTATTATCATGTTCTTGTCATCCTCAAGTCGCTGCATTTGGCTCCAGAGCCGTAGCCAATGTGTTCCCCTGAATAAAACCTGCATAAAAGTTTTCATAGGAGATTTATCAAAGACCAAATCATTCTTACTTAGCCAGATAGCCCAGCAAAATGCCGATGCTCCCACTAAACATTTGTTCCTTAGCTTAGAATCCATTCCATTTAGCCAAGAACCAAACAAGTGCCTAATATTACGTGGAGAATGCAAGCCTAAACCAATTGAAACCACTCTCCATAAGAATTTAGCATAATGGCAGTCAAAGAAAAGGTGTTGTATTGATTCATTTGAATTACAAAAACAACACTTCAAACTACCATGCCAATTTCTTTTAGCTAGATTGTCCTTTGTAAGTACCACCCCTTTTTGTAAGTACCACATGAAAATCTTAATTTTGAGAGGCATCTTTAATTTCCAAATGGCTTTGTGCTGATGTATAATACCATTGTTCATAAGGGTTTTATACATTGATTGTACCGAAAAGACTCGTGATTGCCCGACATTCCATCTAAAACAATCATTACTATTATTTAGATTTACATTCATAATACGGGCAACCAAGTTATGCCATAAAACGAGATTAGCACCAGTAATAGTCCTTCTAAAGGAGATATTTAGTGGAATCCTATCAAAGACATAAGCAACAGTGGAATGTTTCTGGCGTACAATATTATATAAGGTTGGGTATTGCCTTTTTAGAGGAGTAGTCCCCAGCCATGAATCCTCCCAAAACCTGATTTGTTTTCCATCATTCAGTTGTAAAGAGCCTAGACTTAAAAAGGTTTCCTTAACCTTCATTAAGCCCGGCCAAAAGTGTGAATCGGAAGGCTTTCGTTCTGCCTGAGTTATATTCTGGTATCTTAAGTATTTCTTTCTAAGTAACTGCTGCCATAAACCATCTTCATTGAATAATTTATAAAGCCACTTACTTAAAAGACACTGGTTCTAAACCTCTATGTTCAGGATTCCCAGACCAGTGAGCTTCTGCCCACTACTGAGCTGCGTTTTTGCTTCTCCATTCCAGTGATTTGTATGCACAGACTGTGCCGGAGCATTCGCGCCACTGCTTGTCGTGAATGAATACTTCCAGGAGGCGCATCTGTGTGGCAAACATCTGCACTGCACCAACTCTCGATCGACTACACCAAACTGCTAGAATTTTGGGCTTGGCCCATGAAAAATTTCAAAATTCATAATAAATCTCAAAGGCCCATATGTGCATGAGGAAGTGGTGAAAATGGTTCAACTCTTTAGTCTCACATTGCTAGTGGAAGAGTGGGACGGTCAACATAAATATGGATGTTGTCTCTAATCCTCCAAGCTATGAGTGTGGGGAGAGAAAGAAAGCTCCAGACGCGCGCGCTCGCTCGCCTCGCCAAGCGATGGGCGCGGGCGCACGACGTCCGCGTGAATGGTCCGCCGAAATCTGGCCCCTCGCCTTGCATGGGCATGTCTTCCTTTTGCAGTTTTTATTTTTGGTTACTTGGCTTGTAAGTCTGCAAAATATCTGGAATCCTAAACGGTTTAGATCACGATCGCGACGTGAGATCGTGGGCTTCCCTATATATGCGACCTATCGGCCTCTACTAGAAACACATTTATTCGAGCTAGGGTTTTGGCTCTTCTCGCTGCTGCGCCACCATCGTAGTCTACTCCATCCCGTGCACCGGCGAACGGGAGAGTAGGTCTCCAGAACCGCTCGTCCTTGTGATCCTGCTCCGGGAGAGGGCGAATAAGGTTTTTGGGAAGCGCTCTGCGCGACTGCTCAAGGTCTTCGTCACGACTCGTCCTCAGTCCAACCTTCGAGCCGAGGCGTACCGTCGTCTTCGTCGCCAGCTACTGCGCCCCGTCAGCAACACCGTCGTTGTTCCGTCTGCACCGCTTGTCTTAACGGCTACGCCCGCTCAGTACGTACGCTGTGATCCGATCTGTTGGTTCGTCATGTTTTCAGAGATCGTGATGACGTGCTTGATGTTTGCTAGTATGTTAGAGATATGCATGTTAGGTTTAATTCTTGTCATGTTTAATCTAGTTCGGAATTTAATCATGTGATTGCTTATATTTCCAACACTAACAAGCTCGACCGACGATGTCGGGCAGCGACACATCTAGTTCCTCTAGAATTAGCTCCACCTCAGGGTAATCACTTGTGAACTTCCTGCTTCAATTCTTGCGTTTGATACTATCCATTGCATGCTTTCTGTTTACTGCAAATACATGTGATCATGCTCCTGATATACTATCCTTTACGTCATGATTTATGTCATAATCTGGAATAAAATATATTGTAAAATGCCTCTTCCAACGATCCAAAAACTTGATAGGGTTTTATTGGTAGGTGGTTTTGCTGTGCAGCTCAAACTAAATGTTTTTGATGGAATGAATTACAAGAGATAGATTGACAGACTTGAGATGTAGCTCCCAACTATGAGCTTGTGGTTCATTACCCGTGACCAACCAGCTGGACCACACAATGTAGCATTTATGGCTGCTGACATCTTGTTTATAGTTGTGATCAGTGTTCTTGGAGAGAACTTGATCAATTCATACATGCAATATCCCTTTGGCAAACAATTATGGGATGCACTCCAGGCAAACTTCGGGGTATCCGATGCGGGGCAACGAGTTGTACATCACATGGAGCGGTTCTATGACTACAAGATGGTCAATGACCATTTTGTTGTTGAACAGGCTCATGAGTTACCAACGTTATGGTCAAATTGACTGGCACACCTGCTTCACCGCACAACCAATTTAGAGCCTCACTGGAGCTAAGTAGAACTCTGTTGACGGCTGTTATATCCCAAATTTAGTCCGTCAACTTCTGCATAAATGATAAAAATATTAACATCAACCTTAGTGATAGGGCTTATTTCTAATAAGTTTCACGAGTGTTGGTAAATTATGAATGCAAGTCACCCAACCATGGAAAGGAAGTGGATATGAGCTAAAGTGGCACAAGCACTCAATTCCAGCCAACCAAGTGAAAGGTCCTTGTTTGGTTTTGGTAATTGAGTGACAACCTAGGTGGACTAATAGATACACTGGTGATTAGTCCATAGATACACTAGTGTGAGCAACTTGAGCCACGGCGGTGAAGTGGCTTGAATTTGTTGCAAGGCTCAACTAGCTGTGATGAAGGTGTGCAGAAATATGAGCATCTTCAATTAATAAGATCAAAAGGATGAGCATGATAAGTCAGTGGTCACTAAGGAAATGTTGTTAGATTAAAATTTCATATGGTGGTCATAATGAGGAAATGAATATATTGAAGATGTGGTATACAAAATGGTTTTGTATGACAAGATGGTAAAGGACAAGCAAGACTTGGCTGCGATGGACCATGCAAGTGTGAAGGGCAAGCAAGAGGCTTGACGCCGAGGGGCCAAGGCAGTGGTGAAGGGCGAGTAAAGGCTTGGGCCAATGGACCATGAAATGTTATATGAAGCTATGAGTGATCCACATCAATCATATGAAAATCATATGTTGATCGACATCATGTATATTGATGAGAGAAAGTTATGTTGATGAACATAAAGAGCCTTGAAGAAATTAAGGTGATGAACAATATGCATATGGGCATAAAAAAAGACCAAATGAATTTGCTCAAGGTAAAGGTATGAAATGTAGGGCATTTCATTTTGCCAGTCTCGATGATTAGTGGAGAAAAGACCGGATTGATAAGATAGAATGCCGTACTATTAAGAGGGGTCTTGATGATGCTTGAGTCTTTACTAGGTGCTGAGAAGCTCAGTCTTGCATATGCATACTAACCTTGGCAAGGAACCAGTAGTTTGCAAAGACGCCTAGAATACGGTTGAAGTTGATGGTGTGTGGTGGATCTTGGATTGCTTTTTTGCTTTGATCCAATGTGTTTTGGGTCAAGCATTCAGTCGAGATGTGTAGTCCTCTGAACAAGCTTTCCATAGAATCCAAGATCACCTAATTTGGATATCGAAGCTAAGAGTTATAACCTTTTTACTAAGCCTCGGTCATGCTGAAAAATAAACTGCGGACCGTCCGCCACTTGTGAGGCGGATAGTCTGCGAAAGGCAGACCTTCCGACAATACATGTCCCACAGACCTAACGGCAGACCCTTTACACAGAAACGTGTTCCGAGGGTTCCAGGGCACTTTTATAAGGCGGACAGTCCACGAAAGGCATAACGGTCGACTTAGAGAGGCATTTATTGAGAATATAGCCATTGGGTTCAAAGGGCGGACCATCCGGCCTTGTAGAGCGGACAGTCCGCCAAAATAGAGTGTTTCGGGCTATTTGAATGTAACGGCTAGTTTGGGAGGGTTGGCCTATATATACCCGGTCTCCTGCACCTTGGATGGTGGCTAAGTATTTCATTGAGCATCCTTGAGCTTGAGCAAGTCTTCCCCACGAGTTTGTGCATGTGTTGCACATGAGAGAGGGTGAGAGGCAAGATTTGAGTGCATTTACATAAGAGATTGAGCTTTAGGCACTTGGTGAAGGGGTCAAGTGAGTCTTGGCTTGTTACTCTTGGTGTTTGCCGACACCTAGACGGCGTGGTGGTGCTGTCATCCGGTGATCTTCTCAAGAGAAGCTTGTAATAAGGCCTAGTGTGCTTGTGAGAGGCTTTGTGCTCGCCTCACCAGAATGGTGAAGAGCAACTCTAGTGGAATCGAGGTGTGGAGCGGTTCTTTGGTTCAAGCCAGCTCAAGATCAAGCGGTGCCTTGATAGAGGAGCGGTTGGAACATTGAATCCACCTCAACGTGGATTAGGGGTGACCGGCAAGTCACCGAGACCACGGGGAAAATTCGGTGTCTCTCCTTTGTGGTTTGTTCACTTGAGTTCATTTAATTTGTGCAACTGACATTCAAGCAATTTATATTCTTAGAAACATTCTTGCTTGATTGTCACCCTAGGATTGCAAACCTTGATCTAGACATAGGGTGTTGGTGCACATAGTTGAGAGACATATTTTTGGAGTGTTGTCGAGTTTTGACCGATTGTTTTAATTCCACATTTTTATCGGTTAAGTCTTGTTAGAATTTTTATAACCGACTATTCACCCACCCTCTAGTCGGCCTCCTCAATCCTACACCAAGGGTTGCCACCTAAGCTTACCACAGATCCATGGGCCCACAAGAGCAAGGAAGCACACTATCGACCAATCACGTGCAAGCACACGGATTGAATGGCACACAACCAGTAGTAGAAAGTACCATTTCACCCCAAGCATACCCAGACACACTTGAGGACCCACCTGTCAGCCAGCTGTCCAAAGGCGGTTGTGGGCTGGGCCCACACTGGGTCAGCCGACCCCCTGGTTCGGCCGAACCAGGGGTGGCTCCATTCGTCCCTGGCAGCCACTTGTCCACTCCTATGACAGTTACAAGGAATATTCGCTGGTGAATGCTCCGGTTACCGACCTTCACCTGCCTATAAATACTAGAGGGAGGGGGGGAGAGAGAATGAGACAACATTCATCCAAGCACTTTCTTCACTTCACCCTGTTCACTCACCTCAAGAGGAGGTCTCTATGGAGGAGAGTAGCTTAGGCTAGTTTAGCCTAGGGGTAGAAAGGTAGAGAGAGGGAGAGAGTGAGTTGGAGAGGTGTTCATGTTCATCATGAACACTCTCTCCGTTCATGTATTTCCTGGAGATGCTTTGCTGTTCTTATCAAAGTAAGTGTTGCATAAGTCTCTTTGATCTTGTATAATTCAGTATAGTAAGTAGTAGCAAGTTTAGGCTCTCACTTGTGGGTTCGTCGCTTCACATCTTGTGGAGTGCTGTGGCGAGTTTACATACCGAAAAGTGTTTACGGACCATAGTAGTAATCCGTGTCGTAGGCGTGGTGCCTGAGTCATATATTACACTTCGTTTGCGCATCTTAACCCACGGTTTGGCCGGGCTAGGCCGAGGGTGGTGACTGCCCCATTGGACCCTTCGAATTCCCCCATGTTCTGTTAAGTCGTAGAGCCGTTAGCCAGAGTCACTGTGGATGCAGTGTAAGCCGGTGCCCAAAGCAAGTCGGAAGTAGAGACGCTTTGCTATCCGTTTCTCGAATCATAGATTATCCTCTCACCCTTATCTTTTGGAATACTCTTAGGGGAAAGCTACGATGATATCTGTGCACTTGCAGACTTTCTGTGGACGTTAAGTCTCAACAAGCTTTCTAGCGCCGTTGTTGGGCAACTGGCTGCGACGTTAAGAAACGCCAACAAGCTTTCTAGCGCAGTTGCCGGGAAACGATTGTTGTATCTCTACGAATCTAGGAATCCCTCGTATCCCTTTTTAACTTTTCTTTGATTCTACCTTTACCCCCGCTACCCATGGAAGGTTATCCTTCTACACACCTTCCGACCCAAAGAGACCAATCTTTAGAGCCACCACTTCAATCATCTTTCTCATCAGGCTACCAGATTCTCGTCTCCCTCATAGAGCTGGTTCAGAAAAATTCTTTCTCGGGGTTAGGCTATGAGAACTCCTTTCATCATCTACAGGAGTTTGAGCACTTGTGCTCCAGTCAGTGCATAACAGGCTTGACACAGGATGCCCTTAAGATGAAACTTCTTCCCTTCTCCCTTAATGGGAAGGCTAAGAAGTTGTATTTCCGTCTTGAGTGCGGACAGCTGGGATAAGCTAAGGACAGTTTTCTGTTCCTCCCTCTTCCCCCTATCTCGCATCTATTCCTTACGAATACGGATCATCGACTTTCGTTAGAGAGAGGAAGAATCGCTAGCTCTAGCATGGGCTCGTTTCTCTACCTTGGTAGACACGTGCCCAGTCATATCGCTTGTCGACCATGTGTTGCTTCAACATTTCTAGTTCAGATTAGCGAATGACGCTAGCCAGCGAATCAATGCAATTTTTGAAGGTTCGTTTTTGTTGAAGACACCAGCTGAGGGAAAAGCGCTCTTGGACTCTCTCTCCAAGGCACGACTTCCCCATCTGTCTTACGAAAAGGTGCCCTGACAGGAGGAAAGAACACCAAGTTACCACGAAACTTCCTCAGCCGGGTCCGAGTTTCTATGTCTAGCATTTTTAGGCTTGGGCTGAAGAGTTTTCGACTGAACATCACATGTCTTGGAGAAGAAGTGCCTCGCACATGTTCGACCCCAAGATCACCCTATGATATTTTCTTCTAGGCTTTTTCTCGGGTTTCGTCCCGGGAGGAGGAGGAGGAGCAATAGTTGAAGGAAATGGTTGTCCTTGACAACCCGCTCTAACCACTAGACACTCCACTAGAAAAAGTGTCGTAAGGGCAAGGGACCATTACGCTCCTAGCCAAGGCAATATCTGAAAGCACCTTAGCCCATGCCTAGGATTTTACCTTGACACTTGGCCACGCATTCACAGTTCTACGGAACTACCTTTTGGGCCAAGGGAAGCATAACGACCGTACCGATGGGAGCGAGTGAATCACAATTCACATTCTTATCCTCGCTACCGATTGATGCCAACCGAGTCAGGAGTTCTCCAAATCCTTATCCTACACCTTGAATCGATTGATGCCTACTAGAAGATAAGCAAAACTCGTATCATGAGAATTTCCACCAGAAGCATGAGACGAAATGAATTCGTCCCATGAACGAGACGAGCTGAGAGAGGAACTCGTTCTCGTAATCGCCTGAGCTTAGAATGACAGGTCCACAGAGTTCCACAGTCTCTTTCATAAATGGGACTGTAGTCATTCTAAAGTTCTATCCTTCGCACGGAGATTGACTTGCATCTCTCATGAGCACGATCGTTATTCACAAGAATCGTGCTCAAACTTTTCATCTCCAGTGTTCACAGTCCTGAATGTCTCAATGCTATGGGGGTGAGGCACCTCTAGGGAGATCCAATCATAGATTTCTCGGAAGTGTTTCACTTGTGCTCATCATAACACTCCATGAATTCAGTCATATCAAGGCACCAACCTTGCAGCCTAGACCATCTTTTCACTCTAATCATTTCGGGCAAGCAAGGGCAAGGACATAGAAGCAATTGAGCATGGGAGCAACCCCAGATTAGAAACTCTCATGAGCATTCATGCACACACTTTCCATAAACAAGATTTTTCTACTCTTTGGGTATGCTTGAGGCACCAACCAGGCAGAGTACGACATAAACATAATCGTTGGAGGTCGAGTTGGACATCACCGAGGCGGGCAACACAATGCAATTTCATGCACCACTGGATCACCGATCCCAGTGACCACCATGGTCTTGTCACCCAGTTGAGTCATGTCTTGACTTTATGAAAACATTGCTTAGCTTGATTTGGCATAGCTGAGGTAAGAGCCATTTGGTTGACCCAAGCCAATCCAGCCATCTCTTGGGCTTAGCTATATTTTCACAACGCGGGCAGGAAACATCTCGACTCACCTCAGTCCAACCCACGTACCTGAGCAACGAGAGGCCTAGTGGAGCCCACCAGGGTTCGGCCGACCCGGCCGAACCAGGATCAATGCTGCCGCCCCCCAGCTCTCGCGTGCACGCTCCACTCAATGTTCACAAGCCCGTGCTGCAGTGTCCCGTTGAGTTTGAGTGGCCGATGAGGGGGATCTCGTCTTCAAAGTCCCATCTTCTCCCCTCTCCTCTCTTCACTTGCCACACACTCTCTCAAACTCAACCCAAAGAGCTCACTCAGATTCTTGTCACTCCATCATCATGGCTGACCAAGGCTCAAACACTCCTTCCTTCCCTAATCACCTCAAAAACATTTCTCTAGTCAACACCGTCACTCCACAAGATCAGGAAAGCATTAGGACAAAGCTGAAGAAGATTGAAGCATTGGTCGTGGGAGCATCATCTCCGCGAAGCAGGGGGGCGACCGGCGCCACTGGGGGTTCGACCAAACCCCCAGTTCGTCCCTCGTTCGTTGCTGCGCCCCGCCACACCAAGAGAATCGCGCGAGCAGCGTGCGCGTATGTCAAGTCCCCACAAAAGGTCCTGTACGACAAGTATCCCGGGCCCCCACTGATCTCCAAGGGCGGCGAGGCGTTTTGCCATTGCTACGAACAGGACGGCTGGGTGGAAGAATTGCTGCCACAGTCTCATGTTCGGTTCTTTGGAGTCCGGACAACGACTGGTGACATTGGGACCCCAAGCCGTACCGTTCGCCTTTGGAGAGGGAGCTGACCAATCTGCTTGGTCTCACTCTGGAGGTGGACAAAGACTAGGAGCCAGCTGCACAGGATCATGCAGATGACTCTGTAGAGGAACTAGTCCTCTTGATAGATGAGTTGTGCACTGAGAATAGGAGGCTTAGAGATGCGCTTGCTAGCCAAGGGGCAAGAACAAGGGCCATTCGACATGGTCTCCTTGATCTTTGTCTGATTTGAGTGTCCAGCTGCAGCGCCTCTACAAGGTCACGGGACACGCTAAGCTCTATGATTCTCCAATCTAAAGAGCGTGTCCTACATATTTCCATTTTCACCATAGGCGCTTTAGAATAGGTTTTGCTTAGATTTTCCTTTTGATTTCCCTTTTTTAATTTCAGAATTGTAAGCGCCTCCAGTTTTTATTTGAATAAAGTGTGACTCACCGGTCATCTAACCTGGTGAAGTCTTAGTTTACTTTGATCCTGAATAAATGAAGCACCTAGGAAAAAGACAAGTGTGGGGGAGGGCCACAGACTCTCTGAGGACCCGGTGTGTCCGAGGACCGGTGGATGGTCGTTTCCTGGTGTGATGAGTGATTGACAACGTGGTGTGGATTGACGTTTCCCTTGGCTCAAGTATTGCAGGTGTAGAATGCGGCTTGGTTGCATTGGTGCAGGTGAAGAACAGGCACAAAAGGTCTTAGCCATGGCGGCCTCCGAGGAGCGGAGAGACAAGTAGGCTTGGTTCGAGGGACCCAGTGGCCGGTGGATCAAGTGCGGTTCACATGCTGGCAAGAACGAGCAAGGGGACGTGGTTCCGGTGCGAGGTAGCGGCTCACAACTGAAGCTCGTACACGGACGAGAAGCCGGCGCAAGGTGGCGGCTAACAACCGAAGTTTGCGCGCGGGGTTTGGTGATTTGGCCACAAAATCATCGGTGGACGGTTTCCCTTGGTTTGGGCCTAAAACCAAGGACCGAGGACTCGGTGTGGCGAAGATGGGCTGCTGGGCCAAGTGTGGCTGGCAAGGGCGGTTTAACCGCCCCCCAAGGCCGGTTTAACAGCCCCCCTGGGCAGGCCCAAAAACGGCGTCGAGGAGCTTCGATCCGGAGGACACGCGGCGTGACTACAAGGCTTGCGTCGGAGGGAAGCTAGCTTGCAGTGGAAGGTGTCCCAGCCGGAAAATATCTGAGAACCAAATGTCAAATTTGCCCCTGAGGGGTATGTATCACTTAGGGGTAGTTTAGTCTTTAGAGCACCACCACTTGGACTACTAATAGGCCCCCCAGGGCATGGTGGCTTCTATCTCTTGAAGTTATCTCTTTAGTTCTCTTTGGTTTTCTCCTTTGAACTAGTTTTCCCCTTCATCCCCTCCACCTAGAACTACTTCGAATTTTCCTAGTTTGTATAGGTCAATTCATGGTTATGTGATTGAGTTTGTGCTGCTCATCTTTGTGCCATGATTTGAATCCATGAGCTCCCTTTTCTTTTTCTATTTTCGGAGGTATTTTCGGAGCTATTTTTGGGGAATTTTCGTTCTTCATTCCTAGGGCGTTTTCTCTCGGATTTCTTTGGGGGATTCACGTATGAGTGCCTTGTGCCTCTTTTGCTGGTGATCTCTTGCCCCCAAACGTCGGGAATCGCTTTGGATTTGCAGTTTTCTGAGGTCATGGTGTTCCTCACGAGATTTGAGATTCCGGGAGTTCTAGCGAGTTAGAGGCCGAGATCTTTTGGGAAAACACTCCACTGGAGGTTATATCATCTGACCAAAATCTCACCTCAAGAGCTCAAGCGGTTTGGGAGATCCACTTTCGATTTGACTTTTTCCCGAGGTTCCCAAGCCAGGGCGGTTTAACCGCCCCCCTGATCCGGTTTAACCGCCCCCCTGGGTGTGTTGGATCGAGTCTTGCTTCGGTTCATTTTGTGTTCGTTTCGATCGATTCGAGTTCCTCTGCGTGTTTCTTGTTCCTAGGGTCAGTAGCTTGACAGTGGCTACGTGATCTTTGCAAGATCTCTTTCGGAGGCATCGGAGTTGATTTGGGAGAATAGCCGGATTGGTTGGAAGAAATTTTTATCGGCTCCCATTCACTCCCCCCTTTCTGGTCGCCGTTTCGGTCCTTCAATTGGTATCAGAGCCGGTTACGGGTCTTTGCGACTCTAACCAGTCTAAGATCCAAAGATGGCGTACCAAGATCGGGGTTCCGGGCCTCCGCACTTCGATGGGAAGAACTACCCGAACTGGGTTGCGCGTATGGGCGCTTTCTTGCGAGGCAAAGGAAAGTTGCTGTGGGATGTGACCAAAGATGAAAACTATGTCAATCCTACCAACTTAGATGCCCAGGATGCAAAGGGTAAGTTTGAGGCAAATGCTAGAGCTGTTGACTACTTGTTCCGTGCTTTGTCCGCCGAGGAGTTTGAGTGAGTTTTGAGCGAGGACCTAGCTAGCCAGATCTGGCAGAAGCTCAAGGTAGCCCACGGTGGTGATAGCCATGTGAAGGCTAGGCTTTTCTCGATGTATAAGAGAGAATATGAAAATTTCGCTCATTTGCCTGGAGAGTCTGTTGATGCTTTGTTTCAGCGTTTCACTTCCATTGTCAACAACATGAAAGCCAACATTACCGTACTCTCATACTCGGATCATGACCGAGCTATCAAGCTCCTGCAAGCACTTGATAGATCCGTGTGGGGGGCCAAGGTTGAGGCGATCATGGAGTCGGCAAACTATGAAACTTTGTCTGTTGATGAGCTTTTCTCGAAGTTGAAGTCTTCTGAGGTTGACAGACAGCTGCTTGCCAAGGCTAAGAGTCCGACTGATCCCCATAGTCTGGCTCTAGTCAGTGGCTCTGGATATGGACATGCTAACACTCCTAGACACTTTGCTTTGTCTTCTCTTGTGTCTCTTCCAGATGAAGAATATGAGGTGCTGAGCGAGGAGGATCTCGCGTTGCTCACGAGGAGGTTCGAGCAGATGTACCAGAACCGGAAGGGTTCGAGGCGTGCCGGGAGTACGTGCTACAGATGCGGGACGATGGGCCACTTCATCGCCGAGTGCCCTGAGGAGATCAAGAACGACTACAACCGCAAGCACCGCCCGCGAGATGACCACAAGCACCGTCCCAAGGACGAGTACCGCTCCAAGCACAAGAACAAGGACGAGAGAAGGTCGAAGAACAAGCACGGTGGACACAAGAAGAACCGATCTAGAGCGATGGTGGCAGATGCGAGCGACATCGACACAAGCTCCACCAACACGTCGTCAAGCTCAAGCAGCGAAGATGAAGACCGCGGCCACCGCAAGGAACCGTCGACTACTGCACCATGGTGCACGACTCCATGAAGAGCAAGGACGACTCCGACTCCGAGGACGAGGTATTGACCGATCCCATCTCTCTGCGTAAGGAAATTGCTAGACTAGAGGAGTTGGTCGATAACCACGATGATGTGCTTAGGAAGACCAACCAGGAGAAGAGGGAGTTTAGGTCTTTGCTAGGAGAGTCCAAGGATAGAGTGGCTGAGCTTGAGACCTTGCTTCCTGAGACTGGAAAGAAGGCGATGGAGTTTGAGTCCTTGCTTTGCGATTCTAGGGAGAGAGCAGCTAAGCTTGAGTCAGAGATTGCTGTATTGAAAGATGCTCCTCTTGTGTCTGATGAGATTGAATGCTCGTTCTGTGATGTGCATCTTGCTGATCTGGTTGTGCTTAAAGAGAAACACATGACATGCTTAGATGAACTAGAAGGTGCTAGGGTTGAGCTTGCTGAGTTGAAGTCTAGATCATCTTTTCTAGGTGCTTGTACTTCTTGTCCTGCTTTGCATGCTCAGTTGCTTGAATCACGCACCATGATTAGTTCACTTGAAGCTCAATTGAAATCTCCCATTGCAAACTCTTGTTCTGCTTGTGATGTTGTTGCTTTGAAGAATGTTGAGCTAGAACAGTGTGTGAATCGCTTGCAAGATGAAAATGATGAGTTGCGACAGTGTTTGGGTTGGTTGTCGGGTCGCGAGCCTCAGCTTAAGATGTTGATTGCTGGTTTTAAGAGAGCTGATGGTCGTGGTCTGGGTTCTGAGAAGGTTGGTGAGAGAGAGAGAACCTGAGAGCTCCACCACAAACATTCCCACAAACCCACCAAAAGCCATTCTCAAGAACACCTTCACACCCAAACCCAACCACCTGCTAAACAAGCTTGACACCACTCCAGATCCTCCCAAGTTTCCACCAAAGACAGACAACATCCAGAGGAGAGTGACCTTTGTGAGAAGTGGGGTTTACCAGCCGAGAGAGAGGCCACAGCCGAGAGAAACCCCAAAGCCAAAGCCAGTCCGCTTCCATTGTGAGCATTGTGGAAGGGATGGACACCTTGAGGAGTTCTGTTGGAGGAAGAGGAGGGAGGTGAGAAGAGAGAAGGAGGTGGGGAACAGAGACAGGTACTACTCTTCCCGTAGTGTGCCTGTGTCTCGTTCACCCTTGCCGAGAGGAGACACCTTTGTGCGCACAGTTCCTTCGTTTGACAGTCGTGGTGTTCCAGCTAGTCGTGAGTTTGCTAGGCGGCCTCCAGTTCGTGGTCAGTTTGGTTCAGGGAGGTTCGACCGTAGCTTTGAGGCTAGGAGAGAGAGTCTAGGCCACGTTTTCCCCCGCGTGGTGCTAGAGGTCCGATGGTGAGAGACGAGAGGGTTTCACGTGGTAGAGTTGATTTTGCTAACCCCTCTTTTGAGCAGATGGCCCGACACTGGTTTGACTCGTTTTGTGCTAACCCCAGTGTCGAGTCATTCGCTCATTCTCGTTCTCATTTCTGATTGTGCAGGTGGGAGGCTTGGAGAACTTTTGGTTGATGGATTCTGGCTGCTCGAGACATATGACAGGTAATGGGAAGTGGTTCTCCAGTCTCACCCTGGTGGTGTCCAGGCAGTACATCACTTTCGGAGATAAGGGTAGAGGTAGAGTGTTGTCCGAGGGTGCGATTCAGGTGAGCGACAATTTTATGTTGAAGCGGGTTGCTCTCGTCAAGAATCTTGGTTTCAATTTGCTTTCAGTTTCTCAACTTCTTGATGAGGGTTATGAGGTTCGGTTTAAGAGTGGTGATTCTCGAATTCTTGATTCTCGAGGTGACCTTGTGTGTATGATCATTCCCGAGGGACAGATTTTTCGTACTGATTTTTCTCGATCTTTTGGTCCTTCACGGTGTTTGATCGCTGGTACTTCTTCTGAGCTTTGGAAGTTTCATAGGAGATTGGGTCATGTGAGCTTTGATTTACTCACACGCTTGAGTGCTCTTGACCTTATCCGAGGATTGCCCAAGCTCAAATTCGAGACAGATTTGGTTTGTGCACCTTGCAGGCATGGTAAAATGGTTGCTGCTTCCCATCCACCTTTGACAGATGTTATGACTGAGCGTCCAGGGGAGCTTCTGCATATGGACTTGGTTGGTCCTGCTCGCGTTCGTTCAGTTGGTGGGAAGTGGTATGTTCTTGTGGTTGTGGATGAATTTTCTCGGTATGCTTGGGTGTTCTTTCTGGCGTCAAAGGATGAGACATTTGATTTTGTTCGAGATCTGATTTTGAGGTTGAAAAACGAGAGTAATGGTGGTGCCATGAGAGCTATACGCAGTGACAATGGTACGGAGTTTAAGAACACTCGTTTTGATGCTTTCTGTCGTGATCTTGGTCTCGAACATCAATACTCTTCGCCATATGTTGCTTGTCAGAATGGAGTTGTTGAAAGGAAGAATCGAACACTTTGTGAGATGGCTAGGACGATACTAGATGAGCATAGGACTCCTAGGAAGTATTGGGCAGAAGCGGTGAACACAGCTTGCTATGTTTCAAATCGGATTTTCCTTCATGCTTTCAAGTAGAAAACTAGCTATGAGCTTTTCCATGGTCGTTCCCCCCGTGTGAGTCACTTTCGGGTTTTTGGTTGCAAGTGTTTCATTCTGAAGAAAGGAAATTTAGACAAGTTTGAGTCTCTTTCGATGGATGGAATTTTTCTTGGTTATGCTAATCGTTCTCGAGCATATCGTGTGCTCAATCTTGAGACTAACCATATCATGGAGACTTGCGAAGTCACCTTCGACGAGACCATTCCA